>CABHPP010136968.1:0-42459 GCA_902168425.1 Peromyscus attwateri | reverse complement strand
CCCTCCGCCTACCATGTATCCTTCAAAGGCCTACTGGGACTAAGAACCCAACATCAGAGCCCACACCAAGATGGGAAGGGCAGAAGTAGCAGGTAAGGTGAGCAGCACAGATAGTATCAGTCATGCTTAGCAAGAACCTGCCTTCCAGTAGTGCTGGGGGCTGACTTCGGTTTCTTTGTTGTCGTTCCAGTTCATAATTCCAAAGGTATTACAAATGAGCGCACATGAGCGCACATGCACAGCATCAAGCAACACTCTGGGACATGAAGCAATCCGACTGCACAGGCGCACATGCATAGGTCTAGATGAAGTATGAGGGAAGGGAAGGGGATGCCACCTCCACAGAGAGGATAGCTGGAGGACCGCTGACAGCCGGGACTTCAGGTAGTTTATTTCCCTAGAAGTATCTTGTATATGTGATTAAAATTCTTTTGAAATTAAGTAGCAGTCTGACTTCATTTAAATCTTTTGACTTTTTTTTACTCAATAGAAAACAAATCTTGACAAATGGTGTTTTTAAAGCACGAAGTCACATGGTAACTTTAATTCCTGACTTCCTACCAACTAGTGATGTCGTGTGCTTGCTGGCCAATGCTGTATCTTTTCTGTGATGACTGTGCAAAAATTCCTCCTGCTTTTTTTATTGGGAAGTTTGTCTTGCTATTAATTGCTGAAGATTGTTCGAGATCTCTCGTAGCCAGTCTTGATTAGGTAAACATGTCATTCATTGTCTTAATATTTTATTTTAAAGAGCAAAAGCTTTCGAATTTAATGAAGCAAATGTGTTGACTATTTTCTTTTGTGGTTCATGGTTTTGTCCTGATTTTATACTTTTAGTTTTTAACACACAGTCGTGACGTCCACACGGAGGTAAGAGGTGAGGTGATGCTCAGAGACTTTCAATGTGGACTCCTCCCCCCACTCCCCTATCCCCCCACTCTGGTCACTGTGAACACCATCCTTTAACTACTGGACTAGGTGGGACCTTAGAAAAAAAGCAACTGACCCTATCTACACACTCTGATCTTTTTGTGGGCTCTACTATTTTTCATTAATCTAGATATCTGTCTTCCACCAAGTCATTATCTTTTTGTTTTGTTTTGTTTTGTTTTGTTTTGTTTTGTTTTGTTTTCCTAGACAGGGTTTCTCTGTGTAACAGCTCTGGATGTCCTGGATCTCACTCTGTAGACCAGGCTGGCCTCAAACTCACAGAGATCTGCCTGACTCTGCCTCCAGAGTGCCGGGATTAAAGGCGTGCGCCAGGACTACCTGGCACCACTATCTTTTCTATTGTGGTTTATCATAAACCTTGATATCAGAGGTCAAGTGATGGCACCGGCCTCCCAGCACAGCACTCTGGGAATCCAAATCCAGAGGATCAAAAGCGGGAGTCCAGCCTGAGCTACACAGTGAGCCCCTGTCTCAAAAAACAAGAGAAAAAGAACATGAAATTGGGTAGGAAGGGTCTGGAGGAGGAGAAAGAACATGATCAATATTTTTTTCTGTAAAATTAAAAGAAGAAAATACAGAAGAAGAGAAAAGAAAAAGGAAAGGAAAGCTGATGTCAGGTCCTGTAAGTCCTGTAACTGTGTCTTTTTTCAAAGTAGTTTGGCTACTTTAGGTTTGATATGTTTACATGTAAATTTGAGAGCTGTCTATCAACTTCTAAAAAGTCTTCTGGAAGCATCTTTTTTAATTTCACCGCATCTACGGAACAGCTTAGGAGAGAATGACATCTTTTATTTCACTCATTTATTGTTATAAGTTACTATACTTATTTATTGCATGGAGGGTGTGTGTGTGTGTGTGTGTGTGTGTGTGTGTGTGTGTGTGTGTGTGTATGGCTGCATATACCCTGGTGCTTGTGTGAAGGTCAGAGTAGAGACTGCAGAAGTCAGCTCTCTTTCCACCATGTAGATGGCAGGGATCTAACTCAGCTGTCAGGCCTGGCAGCAAGTGCCCTTACCCGCTGAGCCATCCTATCAACCTAAGATGACATCTTAAATATCTTGAGTCTTCTGATTCTAAAATGTACTCTACCACAGTAGAGATTAAATATCTTTTACTAATGTTTTACAACTTTCACATCTTAATAAACTTACTCTCTTCCATGTTTTTGATACTACCTCACACTGTATTAATTTACTTTCTAGCCAACCCTTACTCTATAGAAAATTGTAACTAACTTCAGGATTTTGAACTGATAGCCAATGGCCTTGCTCCATTTCCTTAGTCCCAGCAGCTCCTTGTAGCTTCCTCGGGATTTTCTACACCACAATCATGCCATGTATAATCGAGACAATTTTCAGGTCTGGTCTATCAGAGTGCCTTTGTTCCGTGTGTTGCTGACTGTCCAGGAGCTCTTGTGTATTAAGGAACAGAACTGGTCAGGTGGGCATCCATGAACATGGGGAAAGGATCCGCTGTCAACATGAAAATGTGAGGTCAGTTGAAGGTGTTAACATAAATGACCTCCATCCTCTTAGGGAAGTCCCCAGCTCTTCCTAGTGCGCAGATTCTATTTTCAGGAATCATTTCTATAGTTTGTTACTATTTCTAGCTTGAGAGGAATTTTATGAGGGGCTGTGCTGTGATATCAGCTGCTTTATCTCTGATGACATGATCATATTGTTTTCTTCTTTATTCTATTAATATTTTATTACATAAGCGAGTTTCAGATGTTGAACCAAACCTACATTCCTGAGACAAGCACAGGATATTGCTGGATAAGACTCGCTAATGTTTTGCCAGTATTTTGTGTCTATATTCATGAGGAATTTTAATCTTGGCTTTCTTTTCTCTTAATATCTAGGATTGGGGTAATGTTAGGCTCATAAAATTGGAGAATATTCTCTTACTCAGAAAGATTTTGTGTGATATTGGTATTACTTCTTAAATCTTTGATAAAAGCCAGCTACATATCAAAATGTATGGCATTTATTTGGTAAGGAAATTATTTTTGACTTTTTAATTTTGAAATAATCTTTTTTTTTTTTTTTTTTTTTTTGGTTTTTCGAGACAGGGTTTCTCTGTGTAGCTTTGCGCCTTTCCTGGAACTCACTTGGGAGACCAGGCTGGCCTCGAACTCACAGAGATCCGCCTGCCTCTGCCTCCCGAGTGCTGGGATTAAAGGCGTGCGCTACCACCACCCGGCTGAAATAATCTTAAACTTACAGAACAATTACAAATATAGAACAAGGAATTCTCAAGCATCTTTATCAGCATCTCCTAAGCTTAACATCCCACGTGACCTTATACAACGATTGAATTTCTCTAATGATGTTGGACGGACACTACTAAATAGCCGACAGACTATTAGCATTCACTGGTATTTTTCAGGAATATTCTGGCTAGACCCTAGAATCTCTTCTTCATCGCCATGTCTTTCTAGGCTCACCTACTGTCCCACAGTTCCTCAGACGATTCTCACCTCTCATTGACCATGACCTTGAGACATGAAGGTACCGACCAGTTCCTTTATTGAGTAGTCCTCATTTGGGCCTTGTGTAATATCTCCTGAGTAGACTCCAGTTGTGCATTCCTGGGAAGAAACCCTCCTAGGGGTTGCCTCTTGGCACACCTCATCTGGGGACACCACAGTAGTCTTCGTTTTTGATGATGTTGACCTTGATTATTTTGTGAAGGCATCCACGAGTTTCTGCCATAACATTTCTATTTACTTCAAGTTAATAGGTAATTTAAAAAAATACTTCGAGATGGTAAGAATATATTTACCTCTTTAAACTTGACCATTTGTTAGACTTGTCTGTAGAACTTATGGCTGTCTTTATATAATGGATTCCTTTATTCCTTTTGACTCTTTTAGAATTTCTATCTTTGCTTTCCGTTAATTTGATTACAATATGTCCCAGAGGCAGGTATGAGTGAGGTGTGTCCCTGTGTGCCCTACTTGGAGTTCATTGACTTTCCTGAATTTGCAAGCTGAATTTTCTATCAGGTTTAGAAAACTTTTCAGGCTTTGAATACGTTAATGCTCTAAATACCTTCCTATTCTTTCCCATATCTTTTCTGGGGTGTTAACCATGGCGATGGGCTGCTTGTTTATTTCCAGGGATCACTGAAGCTCTGGGCTGTGATTTTAAGTTTGTTGTTGGTTCTGTTTTTGTTTTTTCTCACTGTGCTTTTGGGGATAAAGACTAAATAGTGTCTTCCCAACTCTGGATTGTGCTGAGGGCCTTAGCCCTGATGTGACTCTATGTGGAAATCTGACTATTAGGTTAATGAAGTAAAAAAATTAGAACTCCAATCCAACAAGTCATGTGACCTTATAGGACAAGAAGAAATCCCACAGACCTACAGATGTGTATTTATATATAAGTCAGACACCACAGCAGGACACAGTGGAAAGGTAGCCATCTGCAAATCAGGAACCAAACTGACAGAACTTCCAGACTGTCTGTGATATCCTGCTATGCAAACATGGATACACTGATATTTCTAGCTTATTTCTGGACCATGTTATCTTTAGTTTTAATCCCACCAAACATGAACATTTTGTTGTATATTTTCATATACGTTACATTTTACTTTTTCTGTATATTCATTTAAGTATGTTATGTTTTCCATCAGATACTTGAGTATATTTATAACTGCTTTTAAATCTTTTTCTAATATCATTCGCTTTCCTTCCTGGATCTAGTTTTCTTACTGGTTTTTCTCTTTATTTTAGCTCATGCTTTCTTCTTATGTGTCTAGTAATTTCTTTTAAAAATTATATTAGCTTATTTATTGTGTAAAAGGAGCATGTGCATGGTTATTTGTGCCAAAGCACATCAGTAGAGGACAGGGCACAATTTGGGGGGTTGTGTTCCCTCCTTCCCAGGGACCAAACTTCAGTTTTCAGGCTTGAAAGTAAGTGCATTTACCTGCTGAGCACTCTGACCAGGCCCTCTTCATCTGGTATTTTCTGATGGAGCCCTGCACATGGGTGCACTTGATTTTGTTCCCTTCCTATGAGACTGTTTGGGCCTCAGCTAAGTGACTTAGGGAGTGATGTCTCCAGGCTTGTTTTAAACTCCACAGAATAGCCTTTCACTTCAGACTAGTTCAGCACTTACACTAAGGCAGAACCTCAAGGACTTGCTAAATGCCTTAGGTATAAAGAGAAGTTTCTCCACCCTGACCAAATGTAGTCGTCTCTCAGCACAGAGCTTTTTAATCTGCTTATAGACTCCAGTCTCTCTTTCTTAGCGATATGATGTTTCACCCCCTACATATGCTACCTGACACTCTACAGGAGAAGGAGGGGAGCCCTGCAGATGCCAGAAGTTTTGTCTTTGTGTACTAATCTCCTCTCCGATACTTTGGTGTGAAGGCTCTGGCAGAGTTTACCTGCTAAATTCTAACTGCTCAGCTCAGCAAGATGGCCACATGCAGCTGGCACCCTCGTCTCTATAGCATAGCACCCAACGGTCTCAGGCAGAAAGCAAAGGGATTACTGAGCTTGACTCATCTGCTTTCTTTCTGTAACTTCTGTTTTGTCTATTTTTCTAATTATTTCAGAGAAAGAACAAATTTGGTCCAAGTTAATCCATAAGGCTAAAAGCAGAGGTCAAGATTTGTATTAATTTAATATAAACAAGACCCAAGATTCAGAAAACTCAAGTGAAATAACAGGAACTGCATGTGTGTAATAATGAGGATAAAATCTAGAGTGTCATACATGCTAGGCAAGCATTCTACCTCTAGCTCTGTCCCAGCCCTTTCCTTACTTTTGATTTTGAGATAATTCCCTAGAATGGCCTTCAACTCACTCTGTGTCCCAGGCAGATCCTCCATACTCAGCATCCAAAACATCCAAAAAGACATAGTGTAAGAGTCAGAGAAAAATCACATTATGATTGTGATTAGTATAATAAAATCAAGTATTTTATAATATTTTGTAAGGATAATTCATCATATTCAACAAGATTGTAACATGCTATATAAACTTAATTTTCACATTTATATTTATTTCAAAGTCCAAAATTTGATTTAAATTTTGTATGGATAACTTTACAAAGCCAACATAATCCCTAACTACATTCTAAATATTTATCCTTATGTGCACAGATAAGTGCAGTCCTCACACTCATCAAGGAAACATCTCTTTGCAACAGATAAAGACCATCCAAAAAACCACAATGGATCCCAATGCAGAGTTGTGGAGCCCAGTCCTAACTCAAACATCTACAACACAACTCCGCACCTAAGGCTTGGGGATCACTGAGGAAGTGGGGAGGGGACACAGAAAGACTGTAAGAGCCAGAGGAGCAGGAGTTCCTGCTGTGAGGCTGT
Organism: Peromyscus attwateri; assembly: GCA_902168425.1. NCBI lineage: Eukaryota > Metazoa > Chordata > Mammalia > Rodentia > Cricetidae > Peromyscus > Peromyscus attwateri. The sequence continues at coordinate 36,162 of CABHPP010136968.1, read as the reverse complement.
GTCTCCTAGAAATATCAGAGATGCTACACCCATGAAGTTTCACCAACTGACTGCCTGAACATGGGCTGAACAAGGACAACAACAGACATGCTAACATGAACTGGGGGAAGCTCCTGAGGCTTCAACCCTAGACAAAGAACTACAGGCAACTAAGGAATGCTGAGAGCAAGAGAAACAGTCTTCTCCAGGGAGGAGCACATCAATACCAAATGATCAGCCTGGAAAACATATGCATACAAGTAACATTATACAGACTGAAAAGGTTGTGTGTGGTGTGTTTGTGTGTGTGTTTGTATATGTGTATATATATACACATACTATGAATGTGTGTGTACATATTAACACATATGTAATATAGATTATATGTAACAACATACACACACACACACACACACACACACACACACACATACATGTAACAACAATTAAAGAAAAAGAGGCCTTGAATTTGAGAGAGAGAGCAAGGTAGGGTGTCCACAGGAGGGATTGGAGGGAGGAAAGGGAAGGGGCTAAATGAAATTATAACAAAAAATTCAGTAAAATATGTCTGGATATTGTAAGTCTGGATCAAGGACAGCAGAGTTTCTCCAAGTTAGAATTAACTTTTAAAGACATTTATTCGTTATAATGACCAAAGCAGTATTACATGGTTTATATTTCTGTCAAGAGACCATGAACTGCCTAGAAATATTAATAATAGCAGAAAAATTTCAAGAATGAATGAACTATGTATATTTTAACTTCATCATTCATTCAGATATTAGTATCTCACCCACAGGATATGAATCATAATAGAATCACAATAACAGTCATCTTTATATTTTGGTAACTTTTATGCACCTAAGAATTACAATGTAATATTTTTAAAAATGTTATCAAATTATGTTCTATAGCAGTTGATTGAGTTTGTTGGTAACTGTTAAGATAGTTAGACTTCTGTCACACTGGCTCCCTCTGAAAGCCCGCCCTGGCACTGCTGGGGTTAGAGTTAGGCCTGCTCTTGTCATTAGATAAGCGTTGGGTGGCAACGTTTCCTGCTCCTCTGCCTCCACACTGGGATCTACCAAGAGCCACAGTCACTAGCATTAGTTAATCCTGATTTACACCAGTGTGTGCAGATCATGGCTCCTCTGGTGGTCCAGGGGGTGTCCTGGTGTCTTTCATCCCTGGCTAGTTACTCTGGACTCAGATTCTCTTCCTTGAGACTGTGTGAATATTGGCTAGTCCAGATACAATACCCTTTCTTGAGCTTTGTGGGCCAATGTTGCACCTGCCATTAATGTCACCAGCAAAATTAGAGGCTCAGGATGTACAGATGTGTGTCCTGCCTCTGCAAAGCCAAGAGTATCTCATTGTCCTCCAGGCTCCTATAACTAGTTCTCAGCAGCTGCCCCAGTATAAGTACCATGAACATGGTGACATAAAATCACTGAGATAGACCCTCTTACAGATCAGGAGTCCAGAAGTAGACATTGGCTTCCCAAGGCTGAAATCAGACTGTCGGCCGCTACATTCCCTCTGGAGGTTATAGGGAACTGACAATCTGCCCCTCATCCTTCCAGCTCCTCGTGGCTGCTGGTGCTTCTTGGCTTGAGGCCACATTATTCCAATATCTCCCTCACTGGTCACGTTGCTTCCTCAATGTGTTGCAAGGCATCAAATCTCTTGTGCCTTCCTCTTCTAAATCCATATTATTACATTTAAATCCACCTATATAACCCAGGATAATCTATCACAAGACCCTTGACTGAACCGCAGCTATGACATCCCTTTTCCCAAATAAGATCATAGCTACAGGATCCAGGAGTGAGGAATTTGCTCATACTACCATCAGAATTGTCTCCCAAAGTTTTTCTCCTAACTCAAAATCTAGAGCCAAAATTTTCTTGAGGAAGGTCAGAATATCACTGATGTCTAAAATGTCGTATCTCAGCTCCCAGAATGACTTTTCCTCAAAAGCTCTGCCTTGCCCAAGGATGTATATTTCTCTCTTTTTTAGTTCCAAAGCCAAAATAACAAAATAGACTTATGGAGTCAAACACTGGAACACAGGCGAGTCTTTGCTATGTTTCCTTTGTTAGAACTCTACACTGTGATGAATGTCATTTGCTGTTTAAATTTCTCTTTCTCCTATAAATGGCACAATGAACATTGTATTCAGTTATCTTGTAGACTAGCATGTTAGAATACCGCCCCTCTTCCCTGTTCATCACCCACCTCATCACAGACCTGAAGGGATGCTTGTTAATAAAAACGCACTACATAAATGGAAGATAGAAATCCCCTCTTTTGGTCATTCATACATTTGTTTGCTCATTTGTTTTTTTAATTCAGTGTCTAGCTATGAAGCCCAGACTAGTCTTGAATTCATAATCCTTCTGCCTTAGCCTCCTAGGTACTGTGATTACAGATCCCCCTTCAAAGCTATATTCTCCTATGTTAAATGGTTGGTACTGATCACCCTTCAGAACAGAGTAGATTTAAGGAAGGAAAGCAGGCTCTCACCCCTGCTCTGTCTTTAGCTAGTGATGCAGCCAGAGACCCAGAACCTCACCTCCAGGTCTGCCATTCCTCACTGGCCCCATGTGGACACAGACACCAATAGAAGACTTAGGACTGGTAGAGAACTAAGTAATCAGCGCACAAAGACATGGTTCGCTACAGAACCATGAACAGGCTGGATGCTCTCATTACCAGTAACCCTACTAGAAGGGTACCGTTACCGCCAGCTTTAAAAAGAGGCAAAGAGACAGGCTGTTCCGAACCACACTCCCCCAGGAAGCAGCAGAACCATGATTCACATCTGATTCCTGTTTAGATTCCACCCTTAGGAATGAAAGATCACTATCAGCCACTCAGTGTGGGGGCTAGAAACAAGCCCACCTTTCCCCTTCGCAGGGGATTCTGCTGCCCCTGCCCTGCTCTGACTGCCCCAGCACAGAGCATATTAGAGCTGTGCGTGTGGTTTTCTTAAAGGCTGTAAACAAGGGCCGAAAAGGACATCATTTGTTTGAATTTGCTTCCTATTTATGGATCATTTTTGGCTCATTCCCCAAGTTCTACATGTTTATCCCAAAATATTTACATGATAATTAAATGCTAGTGGTCACTATAACAATGATAGTCACTATTTTAGTTATTGTTTTAACAATATCACTCTTGTGCTATTTGGAATAACTCCCACTGAGGAGAGTTTGTTTGTTGTAATGAGCCCCAGCTCCTTGATGTTTACAGGACTCTTCCCACAGTCCTCTTGGTTCAGCCTCATGTCAACAACACACCACACAAGAGGAACCCGAGCCCTAGGGATCCTGGGACTCATACAAGGCCACATAGTTCCAAAATTTAACCTTCCTGTGGTTAAAAAGAAGTAGGTTGACTTATATAAGGCCTACTGCACAGAAATTCTCCAGAAACAATATTCTAAGAAAACACTAGGAAAGCAAGTGTGATAAAATGGGGCATTACCAAAGGAAAGGGGCATAAGAAAATTCTGGAACACTTTGCCTTCCACAGCTGGGTTTGAATCCCAAGGCTTGGATGTGTGGGGTGTGTGTTTGTTTTAATTCCTTTCTGTCCTGTCAAACGCTAACTTCATGAGAACAGAATTCCTGTCCTTTGTGCTCACCACTAGGTCCCCAGTGCTCAGCCTCAGGCCTGCTGGGTGTGCCTCAACCCAAGCCACCGAGTTTCTCCTATTTACCACGGCTTCAGCAGCTGGCAGAGGGGGCCAAACGAGAAGGAGTGGGAAGGGTGTGAAGCTGGAGCTGAAGCAGAGGCATTAACTTCTCAGCAGAGTGGCCCCACGCCCCTGCCTCCTGCTTTGCAGGGGCACCAGACCCTTCCCAGAGCACACGGTCCTGCAAGGGCCAGCTGCAGTGTAGACAAGAAGGGGCATTCCACCAGCCCTGGCATTTCCAAGCAGCATAGACACACCGTGACACTGAGGTGAAAAACAGCGTGGCTGTGCTGACTCTAAAGCAACGTGTCTCGTTTTTAAGGACCGAGTGTCCCATCCATGCTGCTCCACTTAGAAAATCTGTTCTTAAAAAGAATAAACATCTCTGTTAGGCAAAAGCAAAAAGAGGTTTAGTAAATACACAATCATTTGAGTCTCATCCATGGAAGGTTCCCAGCTGACTGCTCTGGAAAGACTTAGCATGAACGAAAAAATTAAAAATACTGCACCCAGACCCTCCCGCACCTGACCCTTCTTTATCTGTTCAGTGTCAAGGCAAGGCCCATTGGACAGAAGGACCTCATCTGCAGAGTCAGGCAGCACTAATGTCACCTCCGTGCTGTCACTTACAGTCAATAACTTAGAAAAGACCCTGTATAAACCTTGTACCCTCATCCACAAAGGGAATCCACACAAAGCACCAAGAAAAGCACCCTGCTCCTAGTAGGTACCAAACAGATGCCACCCCACAAACATCGGTAAGCATTGTTGGTCATCTACCGTGTGCCAGGCACTCTCATAGACCTGGAGATGAAAGCGTGAACAGCGCCTTGGCTTGGGGAGGTTCTTGTTAAGGAAGGGATACAAGCACATGGTCATCGCAAGGAAACGGCTACAACATGGTTGGGAGATCAAGGGGAGAGTGCTTGGAAAGTGTGCCTCTGTTGACTCCATACAGGTGGAAAAGGCAACCATGCCCACACACATAAAAGAGGCGCTTTGGACAGCAAGCCCAATCAAAAGGCTTGAAACCTGAAACAATACAGGGCAGGAAGGAACCAGTGCCCACCCCACCCCCCAAAAAAAGAGTGAGCTAAGGAGGGATGGGAGATGGAGCCAGAGGGTGCATAGGTGGTTCAGGGGAGAGTTCTCACCTGCCAGAAAGGTAGATACAGCCAAATGATGAAGCGCTTTGGTGCCATTTAAAACTGTATTCATTTCGTACAGTTGTTGTAACACATGACCACAAACAGGGTGGCTTAAAACAATAGAAATTTGTTCTACTGTAGTAATTAAGACAATCCAAAACTAAGGTATTTGCAGGCTTACTTCTTCTGGAAATGATGAGGAAACAATTGTTCCAGGCTCCACTCCAGACTTGTGATTGTTATCATCCCCTGCCCCCCATCATCACATAGTCCTCTACCTACATAGGCCACCTGGTCACTGACCCATGTCCAAGTTCCCCCTTCCACAAGGACAGCAGTCTTTAGAATAAGGCCCCGATCCTGTATGACCTCATTTCAAGGTGCAAAAACATTCATTTCAAATAAGGTCACAATGACATGCACTAGACCTTAGAACTCTAACCATCTGAAGGGAAATGGTTCTATCCGTAACACAGATAATGGGGAGCTATAATAAAGAGTTGATTTGTGAAGGTCCTGCATGCTCTGCAGGGCAAAGAGATGATTGGATATCTTGTCCTATGTTTCTGTCATTTGATCTCTAGAAAGCTCCCAGTCAAACTTGCAGCACACCCACACATCTTTTTATTTGTTTACTCTGAGTGCATACAGGGTACCGCGGTCTAAATTTTATAAGTATTCTCTGTGACCACTCCTCATTTTCTCGATCTATATGTGTTAGTCAGAACCCTAATGGGAGACAGGTGGTATGCCCAAAAAGGGGCAACTCCAGAAGAGCTCATTTTCAGTGGGACTGTTTACAGAGGTTGGGGGTGGGGAAGGGGCAGCTAATACAGTACCCAGGAGTCTGTAACAATGGAGTTTTGTCCTCAGTCCCAAGCTATAGGACAACTACATGGATAGAAAAAAAAAATCTCTTTGAGAAGGAAACCTTGGGAGTAGTCAAGTAGCTGTATCCAGTTGAAGGACATAGCCTACCCAAAGGGACCTACAGCCTTACCACATCCTCACTCTGATCTGCGGGTATTCTGCAGCAAAACCCCATGGGTTTCCACAGGGGCCCAGTAGTCAGTGCCATAGTAGAGAACAGGATGAACGTGGAGAGCGGTCCGGAAGGCAACATGAGATCCTAAAAGTTTTACTTCCTCTCTTCAGGAATCAAAGACTTGATGGTTCCCCCAAATAGCACCTTGACGTACTGAATGTTCCAAGGCAGAGGAGATAGAGAATGCACGAGTGGAAAGTTCTTCCCCAGCCTTTTCTGGCCTTTCTCTCTACGGCAAGGCCTTAGGAACCCCCCGACCTACCTCCCTGAACATGGGTCATGAGAACCTTCTGGACACCAAATAGAACCTGAAAAATGTGCCTTCCTAAATGTCCCCAGGTTTGTTTTTCTCACTCACCTATTTGTCACCAATCACCCCTCTGCCTGACTGTCCAGAGCTTCCCCTGTGGTTTTGGGTCTTCATTCCTGAAGGCTCCGGGGTCATGAGAGACTTTTGATTAAATAAACTAGCTATGGCTTTACCCTGCAAACCTGTCTTTATGAGGAAGTGTGAGTGATGAACTGTGCAACGACTGCGTGTGAGAGGAATCCTTCCTCCCCTGTACCCTCAACTGTGGTGGTATTGTGTTCCCCAAAATATTGTGTACCTTAATAAACTTATCTGGGGTCAGAGACAGAACAGCCACAATATTAAACATAGAGGATAGGCAGTGGTAGCACACGCCTTTAATCCTAGCATTCCAGAGGCAGAAATCCATGTGTTCAAGGATACACCCAAGCATGGTGACCCACGCCTTTAATCCCAGAAAGCAAGCCTTCAATCCTAGGGAGTGGTGGTAGAAAGCAGAAAGGTATATAAGGCGTGAGGACCAGAAACTAGAGGCATTTGCCCTGGAGAGGCATTTGCCCTGGAGAGGCGTTTGTCCTGGAGAGGCATTTGTCCTGGAGAGGCATTTGCCCTGGAGAGGCATTTGGCCTGGTTAAGCATTTGGCCTGGTTAAGTATTCAGGCTTCTAGCAGCCGTTCAGCTGAGACCCATTCTGGATGAAGACTCAGAGGCCTCCAGTCTGAGGAAACACGACCAGCTGAGGATCCGGCGAGGTGAGATAGCTGTGGCTTGTTCTGTCTCTCTGACCTTCCAGTGTTCGCCCCAAAACCTGGCTCAGGTTTGATTTTATTAATAAGACTTTTAAGATTCATGCTACACTCAACCTTTTGTTTTTCAGCCCCTTTGTACTGGGGTCAGTTCTCGCAAACCCTTCCATTTTAGAATACAAAGGGCAACACTCACCAAAAAAGATCATCAAGATAGGAGAATTGCCTGCCCCTTTCACGACAGTGCTCTCAGTTCTCCAAGTTTCTAAACTGCATGTGACATCTGTTGAGTCACCCTGAGCAGTTACAGCAGCTGGTCCACTACAGAGTCACAGCCCTATGTGCATGGTGTCCTGGACGTTCAGAGTGAAAGCTCAACTCCCATGGCTCCCTCTCTCTAGGCCTTTGGAGACATTCTTGAAGGCAAGAGTCATCCCGGCACCCAGTGCCTCTGACAGATGTTGCCGACTGCCATGTGCATGAGAGGCCCTGATGGGATATTGAAGGGACAGAGCGAGGCCTGGAAGGGAGGGGGGGTTCTAAACACATCAGGTCATTCTGTGTACGTGCTGAGAAGATCATCTTTCTCCCAGAGCACCAACTCACAGCAGGAGGACTCGGACACAGACACAGATGTCAGAGCTAGAAGAAGCCCCAGAGACCAGCTGGTCCTAGCCCTCAGGGAAGCAGATACGTGGGCTAAGGGACCAGGGTGATGAGTCCTAGCATAGTACAGCTAGAGTGTAGAATATCCACTCACTTCCTTGCAGCTCCCTGTGGTCTTCACTAATTCATCCTCCCAGTCAGTGAGGATCTGCTGAGCACCTGGAGTGCACAGGGCACCAGGCTGGGAAACAGGTATCCATGACATGTGAGCCAAGACTGGCATTATCTTTTCTTCACAGAGTCCATCACTAACCATCACCACAGCCTTGCAAGGTACACTCAGCTCTTGAAGACCAAGTAATTCAGCCTACACACCACTCTTGTTTAAATTGCAAAGAAAGATGCTCCTCTGTGAGTGCAAGGTCTTGGTTACAGCAGCACAAAGATACTGGCATTTCTGAAGAGAAAACGGCATCCCTCTGAAGGAGGTGGAGATGAGCTTAGAGGAGGCCAGTGGATAATAGAGACTTTCTTTATTAAAGCTCCGCATAGGGAACCCCAACTCTTCTGTGATGGGTTCCCCATTTTTCTTGAAGAAAATATGGAGAAAAACCTGCTTTGCTTCATCTTTGGGGAAAATGGGATTTTCTTTTATACACTGGTTCTCTGACACTGAATGGGCTCTAACCCTCAGAAGGGTTGAGTTGGGCCTCTGCTAGGGGCCAGCCTGTGACCCAGATTGCCTTACAATGCAGGCCCACTGTGGAAGGGCTGTCCAACCCAAAACCTCACACATCCATGTGAGAAGCATCTGCCAGTGAAGTTCAGCAGCGAAGAACAGGGCCTCCATGCTGAACAATCCATGTTCAAGTAGAGGGCCCACCAGTAGAGGCTCCAAGTCTTTTGTCAGCAAGCTGCTACTCGATGGAGTCTTAGTTTCCCCATTTATACAGCGAAAGTGATTACAAACTACAATCCTTGATGTAATCCTATGAGGCAGAAGTGACCTGTATTACAACTGAAAATATCTAGTTGACTGCCTCGCATACAGACAGCACTCGATCATTGCTATGACGAATAATATCACATGTACTCAGTACTGAATGATGTTATTCACATTAACAATGAGCTGTCACTTCACTGCCCAATTGCCTTATAATAATAAACCTATGACGTTTTGCTGGATAGCATATTTTAAATTAACTCTAATTTTTTCTTAATCTTATAAAGAAATATGCATTCTTCATTCCTTGGGATGGGAGAAATTAAAGGCAGAAGAGTATAATTAAAAACACTCACAACCCCACAATCTAGAAGTTACCACTGTTAATGGAATGCGGTTCTCTCCAGCATGCCTGTGTGTGTTTGTAAACAGGTAAGCTTCGCATAAATGAGATCATATCTCACGTGTATGACTTTTCGTCAAAGAAAATGGTTTTATGCTATTCTATGTACCATGGTTTGCAGTAACCGTTCTCTTACAATAAGGTTTTTGAGGGATCCCCCACCCAATTTTTTTCCATCATGACTCATTCTATCATGGGATTAATTGTATAGAAATATTTCTCATGTTTCTCACAGGGACTTCTTAAGGAGAAAATACTCCTGTTGGATTTTTGGGATCAAGGATGTAAACCAGGTTAAACCCACAATATATTTTGTCAAGTTAATTTCTGATAGAGTTTACTAAATTGCCCCCCTCCAACATCATATGAGTTCTCATATTTAGGTATTTCATCTCAAGAGTGAGAAAGGCTTTTAAACATTTCTGTTATTTTGATTATGAGTAAACTTGGTAGTCATTCGGGGTGTCTTCCTAGAAATTGTCTGTGTACACCCTTCTCTTTGACATTTGGTGATTTTTTCTTATCATCATTCATAGCTATTTATAAAATAAAGCCACTGTTTTAAGTTTTATATCTGACAAATAAATTTCATTGCTTATTATTTGCCTTTAAATTTTTAATGATTTGTTGACATATGAGTTTTTAATTGTACGGAGCTTGAGAGCAGACTATGTTATAATTAATACTGCTTTCATTTATATAGCTGACTCAAACTACAGGTTTTTTTTCCTTTTATCAAAAATAGATTTCTTTTCATACTATATGCTGATTATGTTTTTCCCTCCCTCTACTCTTCCCAGCTCCTCAACTGCCCCTCCATCTGGATCCACCCCCTCTCTGTCATTAAAAGATAAGCAGGCTTCTGAGGGATAATAATGAAATATAAGATAATAAGATAAAACAAAAATGAACACATCAGAATAGGACAAAGCAAGCAGACAGAGGGAAACAAGCCAAGAGAAGGCACAAGAAACAGAAACACACTTGCTTGCACACTCGGGAATCCCCTAAGTCATAACTGGAAGTCATAGTACATACACAAAAGGTCTTGTAGGGTAAAAAGAGAGAAGAAAATATGCATAAATCAGTGAAGTAAAATAAAAATAGTAAGATAAGATACATTTTAAAAAAAATAAAAGAAAGGCCCTAACACAACATTATGAGACAAAGGAACCTCCAAAGATGCCACTGAGTTTATTTTCTGACGGTCATATACTGCTGGGCATGCAACATACCCTTAAGGATAGCTTGTTTTTCCCCTGGATAAAGCTAAATTTTCATTTGCAAGTGGTAATCAATTAGAGATTGCTTCTGGGCTAGGGATGGGGCATGAGTCTGCTTCTCTTTTCAGCTCTAGGACCCCATCTGGTACAGACCCTCACAGGCCCTGTGCATGCTGCCTCAGTCTCTGTGAGTTCATGTGTGTCTTATTCTTGTTGATAACAGGACTTTGTTTTCTTCTGGTCCTCCAGCCATTCTGTTTAAATTTGGTTTTATCATGGAATATCCTATTTTCTCCTTCTATGGTGATTGTAAGTTTTGCTAGGTATAGAAGTCTGGGCTGGCATCTATGGTCTTTTAGAGTCTGCAGCACACCTGTCCAGGCCCTTCTGGCTTTTAGAGTCTCCATTGAAAAGTCGGGTGTAATTTTAATAGGTTTGTCTTTATATGTTACTTGGTCTTTTCCCCTTTCAGCTTTTAATATGCTTTATTTGTTCTATACTGTGGTGATATTGTGTTCCCCCAAAATATTATGCACCCTAATAAACTTATGTGGGGTCAGAGAACAGAACAGCCACTAGATATAGAGGCCAGAAAATGGTGGCACACATGCCTTTAATCCTAGCATTCCAGAGGCAGAGATCCGTCTGGATCTCTGTGAGTTCAAAGCCACACTGGAAACAGCTAGGCGTGGTAACAAGAGGCTTTAATCCCAGGAAGTGAAGGCAGAAAACAGAAAGGTATATAAGGCATGAAAACCAGGAACTAGGCCTGGTTAAGCTTTTAGGCTTTTGAGCAGCACAGTTCAGCTGAGAGCCATCCAGTCTGAGGAAACAGGATCAGCTAAGGAACTGGCAAGGTGAGGTAGCTGTGGCTTGTTCTGCTTCTCTGATCCTTCAACATTCACCCCAATACCTGGCTCCAGGTTTGTTTTTATTAATAAGATTGTCTAAGATTCATGCTACACTATACTTTTAGTGTTTTGATTATTATGTTCCAAGAGGATTTTCTTTTTTGGTCCTGTCTATTTGGTGTTCTGTATGCTTCTTGTACCTTGATAGATACCTCCCTCTTTAGGTTAGGAAAATTTTCCTCTATGATTTTGTTGAAAATATTTTCTGTGCCTTTGATCTGTGTTTTTTTTTACCCCTTCCTCTATTTCTATTATTCTTAGAGTTGGTCTTTTTATAGTGTCCCAGGTTTCCTGGATGGTTGGTGCCAGGATTTTGTTAGATTTAGCATTTTCTCTGACTGAGGTGTTCATTTCTACTACCATGTCTTCAATGCCTAAGAGTCTCTCTTCCATCCCTTGTTATTCTGTTGCTGAGGCTTGCCTCCAAGTTCCTGTTTGAGTTCCTAAATTTTTCATTTCCAGATTTCCCTCAGTTTCAGTTTTCTTTGTTGATTCTATTTCTACTTTCAGGTCTTGAACTGTTTTATTCGTTTCCTTCCACTGTTTGTTTTTGTTCCTGCGGATTTCTTTAAGGAATTTACTCGTTTCCTCTTGAAGGACCTCTATCCTATTCCTAAGGGCTATTGTAAGGTCTTCGTCTTATGCTTCAACTGTGTTGCAATACTCAGGGCCTCTGTTACAGAACTGCTGGGCTCTGGTGGGAACATATTGTCCTGGCTGTTATTGGTTGTGTTTTTATCCTAGCATCTAGGCATCGGGGTTGGAGAGGATTGTAATTTTAGGTGCTGATATTTGGTCTTGTCTTCGTTGGGTGGGTGTTTCAGTCCTTGGTGCCTGTTACCCTCGCTGGTTCCTAGGAAGGTGTGTATGGTGGCTGTGTGTTGCCTGGTGGGAAATTTTTATAGGATCCGGATAGGTGTGGCCACTGGAGGTTTGGGGTAAAATGTGTTTCTAGGTATTGGGAGCTGGCACTTAGGAATGTGACTAGGAGGCATGAGGAGGGTTGCGAGGGATTCCATGGTGAAAAAAGCAGGGTATTGCACCAAGATCCCTGGGAATCCTGGGAATAGGGGCAGAGAGGAAGAGAGGCCACAACAGGCAGTCTGATATAGAGCTGGGGATGAGAGCATTGGACTTGTAGGGATGGAGGGAGAGGTAAAGAAGATCCACAGTTAGCCCACCTGGCTTCCTGGCTGGAGTGGCCTGTGGTCACCAAAAGTGTGACGAAAGTATGGGGAGTTGGCAGTGTTTGCTTGGCAAGCACGAGGTCCTTACTGCACAGAGGACTTCCAAAGTCTATCATGCTTCCTCTTCCAGTTTGTTGTAGTTCCTTAGACCTTAGTGATCAATACTAATCATCCAAGAAGGCACGGTGAACCTCTGAACCTGTGTACCACGGGCATGATAGGAGCTTCTAGGAGCCATGTGGCAGCTAAGCTTCCTACCTAATCTTATCATGTGCCCTGATAAGAAGATATCAAGGCCAGGTAGAGCCTCCACCTGAACAGAACCCAGATCATGGTGATGGAGCCAGAATTTCCACAAATGGAGCCAGGCATGACGACTAGCACCCATAATTCCAACACTCCAAAAGTTGAGGCAGGAGGATCAAAAGCTAAAGGTTATCCTAAGCTACCATCTGAGACCATGTCTCAATTTTTTTTTAATTTAAAAGTAATTTCTACAAATAGAGGATTAGATTGTAGAGATCGGTCCCACCCTTGCCATTGACTCCCGCTCTATTCTGTCATTGATAGAAACTGCTCTCTGGGCCAGAGCACAGGCTATATCCTCAGAACAGACAAAACTCCAGCTGGTTACCTGGTCCTGTGAATTAATTGTCGATAAACTACTTTGACATTCTCAAAGACCACGGGCTATGTGCCCAATCCTTTAGGAACTTGGATTTCTCGATGTCTTTTCAGAAGCAACTGATCTGCTTATCAGTAATTTATTTAGAATGGAAATAGTTCCTTGATTAGATTGTCAGCCTTGAAATTTTAGGGCAAATTCTAGAGGCAAAAGTCCCTAGTGACACCTGAGTTGAGAAGAAGATCCCCATCTGGAGAAGGCTCTTCCCAGCATCACGGCCAAGCAGTGCCCTGACCCAGGAGACAGCTGTCCTGTCCAACATTTAGAACACTGGGTAGGAGAAGCCCCCAAAAGCCGTTGAGCATAGAGTGGACAATTTTGGAGCAGCTAGAACCTTACTTTTAAACTCTAATAACTCTGTACCCCAGGACCTTGTAGTCCTGCTTGCCTAAGGAGGACATGGGATTAAACAAAGATATTGGACCATGAACCTTTCTCTCCAAGCCTCAGAGAGAAAGGAGTGTTCTGACACATAACTGGGAACACATTGGTTCACAGAGACCAAGAGAAAGGCTGACTCCTCTTCCCTGTGAATATGCAGGCCTGTCTTGAGGATGAAACTAAGTAGGTATCTATCACATAGTAGGTATTCAGTAGATGTGTGTTCCATCCACACTTCTAAATCATACAGGGAGGGTAGGCTAAGTGTTAACGTAGACATTTCACCAATAGAGCAGCTGGGCCTCAAAGAGGTTCAACGTACATGAACGGGAACACAGCTAGGAAGAGGGAACGGCTGTGGCGGGAACTGATCTCAGCCTTCCGGCTCCAACAGAGATGAACTGGGCTCACCGCTTCCCAAGACACTCAGCCTCAGCCTGGCTGTACTCACGCTGTGTACTGACATTTCACACAGTCTGAGTCATGGCTCCCCCCACTCAGGCACCCTTTGACTGGGTCAGCACCAGTACTCTCTGTCACGGGCTTGGCACGCCCACCCTCTTCCTCATCCCCTTATGGGAAGGCACAAGGCTAAGGCTGCCAGGAACAGAGGAAAGTAGGTAGGATGTGTTTGCTGACCTAGCCTGCTTACATCAAGTGACCCAGCCCCAGTGAGCCGGAGGAATCTGTGATGCTGCCAAGGATCACATCAGAAAGATAATATTTGAGGAGTGAAAGGGTCTCCAAAGAATGCCAAGCCCTAGGAGTGAGTAAGTGCTTTGCATTCTTGAGCCATGACTTGTACTGGGTGAGCCCAGGCATGAGTTGTAGATATAGAGAAAATAGGTAGCAGGATGGCAGAGGAGGATGGATTCTTAGATGAACTTTTCCTTTAGCAGGGAAGAAACCGTGGTTCAGAACAAACAGCGCTCTTTGGAAATCACAGCTAAGAAGACGGCACTGGGACCTGAACTTGGGGGTGATCTTTCATGCGATGTTTATTGACCACTTACTACGGGTCTGACAGAAAACGAAGTGCTCAGTACGCAGCAATAAACACAGCAGATCCTTTGCCTTCCCAGAGCTGACTCTCTAATGGGAAGGAGAGACAATTGAACAAACAATTCTGGAAGTTGACTGGAAATGCTATGGAGTGCAGGGGTGGGGGTGGAGGTTGGAGGGGCGGGGGATGGGAGGGGGTGAGGAGGCTCATCCAGTCCAGCAAATCGGAAAAGGAGTCCTGCATGGAGTTGCAATTTAACTGAGAGCTGAAGGCTGAGGGTTTCTTTAAACCAGGTGCAAAGGAACTGAGTGGAAGAACATTCCAGGCAAGGGGAGTCTATACACAAGGCATAGTTCTAGATCCTTGTTCTGAATGCCTACATGAAGTTTGGCTGACATCAGACTTGAGAATCCTAGAGGGTGCTTGGGACGGGCCATCCCTCTGCCAAGAGGAAGTGACAAAAATCTCACCTGAATCCTGAAAAATGAATAGGACCCCAAAACGGACAGAAAAGGGGACACACCCAGGGCCAAGGAAACAGTGTGTGTGTGGGGGGGGGGAGACACAGGGAAAAAAAGCCTGGGACAGTCAGTTTCTGGCATAGAAACTTACCTTCCTAGAGGGGGGTCAATCGGTGCTTATCAGAGCCAATGCTTAAGGTTAACAGTGATTGGTGAGATCCAAGAAGTATGGAGTCTTGGGCCTTCCAACAGCTAGGCCTGAGTTTTCATGGCTGCAGAGTATTAACAGCCACTGATTTATCAGGACACACAGGGGAGAGCCCAGGACCCAGACCTTGCTCTGTTTACTGTCCCAATCTGTCCCATGACCAGCAAAGCCACAGTGACCCAGCAGCCCCCAACCTGGAGAATCCAGGTGGGCCAGAAAAGAGAAGGCACATAGTCTTTCAATGGACAGAGTTGCCCTGATTATGGGACAAACAGGCAGCCAGACTGACATCTGCTAGAAGGGCAAGAGTTCCTAACATCGCGTCCTTGCCTACAGATACCAAATACATTTTCAACGCAGTGTTAAAGCCCAGGACAGTCAATGGCCAAGTGTGCAGTACCAGGGACGCATAGAGGGTGTTGCTTACAGTGCACAGTTCCACTTGCTTCCATGAGACTGAGGTGAGAGCTGGATGCATATGTCCACCTTCAGAGTATTTATTCATAACTGAGCCACGGCATCACTGAACTGTCTACATGGCCCTGAAGACCTTTGAGAGACTCCTAGGAGAAGAATAAGCAACAGTGTTTGCCACTCCTGTGCATGCCTGAGTGTCAGAACTTTTATATTATGGTCTGTGTTGGTAGAAAAGCTTGGGTTCACCATGATAATAATGGAACATTGAACCTCAGACTTCTGACAAACCTCTTCTAGATTCATCTGTTGACATTGCATTGTTTTGAAGCTTAGTGTCAGCCTTATGATACTGAAAGAATTTCATTATAAATAAAGATTCATATTTTACTGAAAACTTTTTAGACACCCCCCCACCCCTTTTTCACTGAAAGTTCTTACTTTACTGGGGGTTAGTTGTATTTAGATACTGTATTGAATGCACCCTGCAATGTAAATACTCAGTGTTATAGGTGAAGCCTAGTGAGGTTCTCTCTAGTTCCAAAGGCCAAATCCTTTCCACCAAGCAGTACAGGACAAGAAAATGGGTGAGTAGGCTGCTGCCTGCGACACGGGGTGTTGTCAGCTTAGACGACATGAGGTACCCATGAGAAACAGAAATCCATGTGTGGAGGAAGGATTGGGAGGCCTATCCCAGGCCTCTGACCTTCTGTGGAAACTATGGCAGAGACCACAAAGGTAGACGAAGCAGGACCTGACCCCAAAGAGCCACCAGACTCAAAACAGAAAGATGAGGTGCCCCATACCTACTTCCCAGTTGCAACAAAGCATGTCCTCATGGGAATGGCAAGCAGAACCCTCTCCTGCGGTCCTGAAGGGACAGTTCATGCCTATGATGGTGGGCTGGCCTCCTTAGCTCTGAGTTTCCCACATTATCTCCAGCCTGGGACTCCCCTGGAATCCTGAGTGGCCCTTGTCCTGTGGACCATGTTTCTTCCACCTGTTCCTCTCTGTGTCATAGACAGACAACACCAGAGAAGCGGGTGTGTGGCCTCAGCCACCTCCTCTGTGTCAGGTGACAGCCCAGGTTTTAGCAGTCAGCATTTCACGCCAGCTGCGCCTCTTGCACTGAAACATATACCTCTATAGATGTGAGTGAACAGGGTGAGCGCACCTTTCTGTCTGGGAAGCTGGAGAAGAGAAAGAGTAGCAGCTAGTCAGTACCTGCCACATTGTGGAAACTAACTGTGACATTGTATCCTTCAGGATCCGCCCAAGCACTGACGGCCCAGGGCCTCATATGAGAACCACACTGTGCTCTGCAGTGAGGTCTCTGTCTCTACTATATCACTTGTGGTGCTTTGCCTTCTGCTAGACACGTGGGCCCGGAGCAAACATCTGCAATAGTCAAGGCTAGCCCAGTTCCCTTCTTCCCAGCAATCAAAGTTCCCCACCCAGAGTCCACAGCCCCAGTGCTTTCCCACCTCAAATCACCAGCAGCTGCAGCACCATCTCTGCTGATCTTGACTGAGTTACCATGCATGTAAGCACAGGTTAGTACGTGTGACATGCATGTAAGAGATATGTATATGAAAGAAGTATGTAAGCTCATCTAAGTACTCATGGACGTAATATACTTGGAGGCACAAGTGATTACGTGCACCATGCATGGGAGCACATACAGGTGCACATAATAGGCATTTAAGTGCTATGTAGACCAGGCTAGCCTTGAACTTGCCTCAGTCTTCCTGCCTCTGCCTCTAGAGTGCTGGGATTACAGGTGTGGCCCACCACATCTGGCTCCTGAATTTGTGACGGAGCCAGCCTGCTGCTCTAGTTTCCTCTTCAGCTCGTCCTCACTGCCTTCAGAGCACATTGCTGAAAGGGCGTCTGGCCTGTTAGGTGCAGCAGAAAAGCACGCCCCGATTCATCTAGTACTTCCTTGAGGACATAGGCTAGTGTATGGGTTGGGGGGGCTCCAAAAGTTTACCACCCTGGCCTGGTAGAATTCCAAACAGCCAACTGGCTGTTGAGCCACAACACAGCCACCACCAGTATGGAGGAAACTCCCCAAGCTGTCTGCCCACCATGGTCCACTAGTGGTCCTCCAAGGCTCACACTGGCCCTATCTATGGTCACATCAGTTGCCACTACTGTAGGCCATGAACTCTCAAAGGGCCTGAACCACCACTTACTTTTTTCTGCCCCCTCAGTTTCCAGTTCTCAGCCTTCATTAAGGGGATACCTAAGAAATGTGCATGCAGTAGAATGGACTAGGCACCCAAATCATCAACCAAAATCGGCTTCTCTGAAACCTGTACTTTTTTCGACCACATAAGAAAGTCCTTCCACATGTCCACATTGTCGGCAGAGGGAAAGAAGGGGCGGGATTAAATCTATGTTGAGCACTTACTAAGTGTCAGGCTTATGGCTTCCAAATGCTGTTTTATTTAATCCTCCACGCAGCTCCATGAAGTTCTTATTGTTTCCCCTTTTATGGATGCAGAAATAAATCCCAACCAGCCCCTGGTTGGGGCTCATGTTCTGCCATTCATTAACTGTGTGCCTCTGGGGTCGCTCCGTTTCTGTCCCTTTAGTTATTTTGGTTTGTCCCTCTGCCTCCCAGGGATTTGAGGACAGCAGCTGCGTCTCATGAATCCTTATTTCCTCATCTCAAAGAGAAAGCATCTCCAGTTATAAGCAATTCAAATATCTCCAAGGTCCCAGTCTGTCATGGTTAAGATCTGAAACGTTCCCTACAAGCCAGGCTTTGGGTGCTTAATTCCTGGCTGGCGGTACTGTTTTGGAGGCTGTGGACCCTTCAAGAGATGTGGCCTGCCTGGCAGAAGTCAGTTAGGGTGGGCTTTGGAGGTTAAAGCCCGGCCCTGGTTCCGGTAATTCTCTGCTTCTAGCTGACCATGATATGAGGTGGCTGTCACAAGCTTCTACCACCAGGAACTCTGCCATACCTTCCTCACCATGACGGCGACTCTCTGACACTGTGAGGCCAAATCTTTCCTCCCATGGAGTGTTCCTGTCACACAGTTGTCACAGCAACAATAATTAATCACAGTGCAAGACCAAAGCCTCAGCAGCTCCTTCATAATCCAAAGGACCCTAGCCCAAGTTAAACCTCAGTCTCATAATTACAGGAGAAAATCACACTCCACCCACAGCATTACTGGAAACTTCTGAGGCTCAAAGAGCAGCTTCCACACCATTGGTGGCCTCCTCTGTCTTCTCACACATGCATGTTGGCCCTGCCTTCATTTTCCAAAGCATAGGTGATATTAAACCATGCTGTTTAAATGGCTCTAACCAAGTCCTGAGGCTACTACAAGGGTACTTCCACATAGAAAGCCAAAATAAAACTTAGAAAGGGACACCAGGCAGTACAGATCTGGGAGAGCAACAGCCTTTGCACCTCCATCTTCAGCCCCTGCAGGGCGTCATGTTGCTCAGCTCTAGGCTGCCTTCACCCCAGACATCTGCCCCTTTCCTCTTCTCCCCTATACATTTAAAGATCTGAATCCTCTGAGCTCCCCTGAGAAAGCCCAGAACCTGGTGTTCAATTAATTAAAGTAACAATGACTGCTAGGAGAGAAAAAAAACCATGAACTCTCACAAGCTTTTTGGAAGGTTTTGCTCATGTAAAGTCTAGTCAGCAGGAGAGCAGGGCCCATGGAGCAACACTCCACATGGACACTCATGGACCCAGGGCTCGCGGCGGATCTGCCCTCACCTTGTGTCTCCCAGTTTATCTTGGGTATTGCTATGGTCTGTGTCCAAACTTTCTCCCTCAGGCTTGTACGTCTGAACACTCATTCCCAGATGATGGTGCTGATTTTAGATCTGAGGGCCTCTGGGGGAAGTGGGTTGTTGAGCAGCCGGTGTTGAGGAACACAGTCCTGCTTCACTTCCAGCCCAAGGCCTTTCTGCCACCTGCCTGCCTCTGACATGTGACCAGCTGCCTCATACTCTCACCATCATGAACAAGAGCTGGTCCCACCTCCGCGCCTTGCCCATCATGAAGAACTACGCCCTCTAAAGGAGCCAAAATAAGCCCCTCCTCCCTAAGGTTGCTTGGAATGATGTAGAAGTAACTAACGCAAGTGCCAGCATCCAGCAGATGAGGAAAGCGAGGGGGTCATGGAAGGTTTTCTGCGGCCATTCCTGCAAGTCTGTGAGTGGCACTCGAAGTTCCTACCTACAGTTCGTGCTGGAACACACGGCTGAGCCTCACTTCATACAAGCTAGGAAAAGATGATAATTCATGCCCCCAGAGTAAAGGGAAGTAGATTGATGAGGAACTAGCTCCTCTCTGCCACAGACAGCTCATGACTCACTGGTACCCAGGGACATAGCACCTTTTAGCTGAGCGTGCACAACAGTTTAGCATCAGCTCTTTGCCTCAAACTCTCCTTCTGAAACAGTTTCTGGCCATGGATTCCTGAAGCCAAGACCCTGTTTCAATATTTTTCTTAAATGAAACAAAGAAGTCTCCCTCAAAATTGAGAAAAAAAAATCAGTTCTACTGCTAACTGTGGAATTCACAGTGTTTCTGGGGGAGGCGAGATTGTGTCTGTGTGTATTTATGGTCTCCTTTGCAGAAGAAATACTTACATAAACCATTCGTAATCTCGTAACTTCATTCATTGTAACATGTTCCTTCCTTCCATGTTTGGATGCTCACATCTTGTGTGACCTGCACAATCAGCCCTAGTGACCTGTCTTCCTGGAAGCTGAGGCTCACGGAGGCTTTGTTACTTGCCTAAGGCCACATTTCTGGAATCGCAGAGCCAGATTTCTAACCATGACATAAGCCCAGAGCCAAGGCCCTTATCAATACCAGCCCACCTCCCCAAAGCCCTGTTGTCTCCCCTGACCTCTTGCTTCTGTGCCATGCAACAATCTGTATCCAGAATGTAAAGTGACAATCCATGGTGTGCCTTTACCTTCCTCATGAAGGGTCAGTCCCCACATGTCAGGAGCCATATGCAGCTCATCTTTGCTACCGTAGGACCAGGGCCATAGTCCCTGTTTAGCTCTCCACCATCCAGCGAAGTAAACATTTGCTGGCTTATGATATCAGAAGAGGGCTGCAGGTCTTCTGATCCAGACCACTGCCCAAGACTCAGTGCCCCTTCCCATCTCACAGAGTGACCAAAGCACAGACTTTGGGACCTAAGTCCCACCGCTCCTCCACCACTATGGAGCTTGGGACAACTTACTGAGCATCTTTTGTGTGAAGTGAGTTCGCATACTATGTTCATAAGCAGCATTGATTTGATTCAGATGGTCACCCTTGTTAACAGCTGGCTTCTCCAAAGTGTTCATCACAGGAATGAGCAAAACCTCTAAGGCCTGGGAATGACCAGGAAATGGAATTTTATGTGGCTTCTCATGATCGTCAGAGAGCTGAGTGGGGTAAGCACTCTTTAGGGGAATTCTTGACCCTTCTAAAAATCCCATTAAAGCTAAGCACACATCTGTTAGCACACGCTGAGCATGCGGTCTCGGCTCGCACCAGAGTGGAGTAGTGCAAGGAGGAATATTATATCCACTAACTCATATGGAACTATTTATCCCCAATCACTTCATGCCTCTCCTTGAACTTTTCCACAGTCTTTAGTTTCAAAGGCCATTTTGGACCAACTGAATTTCCTTACAAACTAAGCTCCGCCCCCTATTTAAAAAAAAAAGAATTGTTTTAGGAAAATATCCTCCGGGCATAGAGACTATGAGTTTTCAAACCTGCTTTTACCCTCTCTTCCCTTTTTCTTTTAAATAAAAATTGATTAGAAAACCAAGATTCATTAACAGTGAACAGGGAAGAAATACCACCGAGTTGAAAGGGGCTTGAGGGTTATGAGTCAACAGGGAATGTATGGGGTTTTTTAGGGGACTCAAAGCTCCAGAGAACATGGGCACTGAGAAAGAACTAAGCAATCATACATATTCTTTCAACTCCTGTTTTGGAGGTGGAGAAACTGAGACCCAGATGAGAGAAATGGATTATCCAACGTATCTTCACTCGCTGCCTCCTCGTAGAGACTCAGCCTGACCAGCAACAGGTTGCAACCCAGAGCCCAGGGCTTCTCAAGAGCTCCAAGGGAAAACTGGATCTCCACTTTGGAGATCTAGAAAGTGTGTCATCTCTAATCAAAGATGGGGAACTGGTGGACTGTCCAGTTTCCCCTTCGCATCTCCTAGCTGAGACAGATTCATGCATACATTTTACATTAACTACCCTGCACCCCAATTTGCCTGGGCCTTCCCTGTTTCTCATCCCACAAAACCCCTCTGTCCTAGGAAAACAGGCAGAATTGGTCGGTCTACCCCAAGGCCTCGACGTGACTCACTGGGTAGCATACTTGAAAACACGTGCCATGGAGGCTTCCTTCTCTTTTCCATGCCACTTCCCAAGGGCATCTCCTGGAGACATGGCCCCATTAAATGACTTCCACTTCCACCTTGCTCTGCTCTCAGAGTCTACTTCAGAGGAATCCGAGTGCCTAGTGCATAGTCTGTTTTAGACGACTGTTGTGAATCTTACGTCAACATTTTCTCCCTCATTCTTCCTGTTGCTCTAGAAAGTTGATCACAGTAGTTGTGTAATTCCCCCTCTATCTCCAAGACACCTCTGTCAGAGAGCAATTTGAAGAAGTTGCATCTAGTGGTCCTGCCCTGGGGCAGCAGAATAATGCCACAGCTTGAATTGGGTCTGAGCATATTTCATAGACTCTCCTATGTCAGAAACTTGGTTCTTAGTGTGACAATATGGGGAAGCAATGGGCCATTAAGAGGTGAGGCCTGATGGGAGCAATTGAGTCCTTGGGACACTACCCTTGGGAGAGGGTGAGGTAGTTCTCATGGGACTCCAGTTAACTTTTGTAAGAGTATTTTTTATAAAAGAGCAAGTCTGGCCCCTCTTCCGCTCTGGGGCTTCAGGCCCTGCTGTGTGACTCTCCCCTCACACATACACTCTGTTCTGATGCCATCTGCAATGAGTTCCTTCATTAGAAGCCAAACAAATAGCTTCCCTGGTCTTAGACTTTCAGTCTGAGCTAAATAAACCTTTTAACTTTACATATTACCAGCCTCGGGCATTTTTTTATAGCAACAGAAAACAGACCAAGATAAATGGTAACTAAGCTGCTGAGGCAGGCCTACCTGGTCCAAGACTATGTGTATAAAAGTGTTTTCATGGCTGCTTTAACTAGGAACCTATCCACATGAATTAGTTGAGAATGACTAACCTATTCACAGCATAAGAAGCTAAATGAAATTCATCATAGTTCATTTAAATTCTGGTTTGGGTATTTTTGAGACAGGTCTGCACTGTAGCTCAGACTGTCCTGCACTGTAGCTCAGACTGTCCTGGAACTCAGAGTGTAGCTCAGGCTGATTTCCAATCTATGGCAATCCTCCTGTCTCTGCCTCCCAGGTGCTAGGATTATAGGTATGAGCTACCACATCTAGATCCAGTTCATTTAAATTAATTTTGTAAGGCTGAAGTGATAGTCAAAAAAATGCTTACCTTGCAAGCATGAGAACCTGAGTTCAATCCCCAGAACCCCTGTAAAAAAAAAAAAAAAAAAAAGCCAGAAACAGCAGTGTGCTTGTAATTCCAGCACTGGGGAGGTGGAGACAGGCAGAATCCAGGGGCACTGGCCAGCCAGCCTTACCTACTTGGTGAACTCCAAGCTAGTGAGAGACCCTATCTCAAAAAACAAGATGGATGCTGTCTAGTTTTATGTTAACTTGACACAAGCTAGAGTCATCAGAGAGGAGGGAGCTTCAATTGAAAAAATGTCTCCATAAGATTGGGCTGTAGGCTGGTGTGGGGGAGCAGCCCCCATATTTATGACCAGGGTACTCTTTTTTTTTTTTTTTTTTTTTTTTGGTTTTTCGAGACAGGGTTTCTCTGTGCAGCTTTGCGCCTTTCCTGGAGCTCACTTGGTAGCCCAGGCTGGCCTCGAACTCACAGAGATCCGCCTGCCTCTGCCTCCCGAGTGCTGGGATTAAAGGCGTGCGCCACCAACGCCCGGCTGACCAGGGTACTCTTGAGCAGGGAGAAGTGAGGAATATTTAGCTAGAAGAAGATACCTAGACGACAAGAGGAAAGACAGAAACACAGGTTAGCCTCGGGAGGGCCTGGGTCAAAACCAAACAGCCCAAACTTTATTTAAAAGGGCTTTTTATAACAATGCCAAGGGAAGGGGCAAAAGACCTTCCCCTTGCTAGATACAGCCAAGTGTAGACCATTCCAAACACCCGGTACCCAGGCCCTTGGCCCAATCACCCTCTTATGCAGTCTTGCTGGATAAAGCCCCTAGGAAACCTCGGTGGGCTCTAACAGGCTGGCACACCTGTAGGTCATTTTCTTCATATGTGATTGATGGGAAAGAGGCCAGCCCATTGCAGATGGAGCCACCCTTAGGCTGGTGGTCTTGGGTTCTATAAGAAAGCAGTCTGAGCAAGTCATGTGGAGCAAGCCAGTAAGCAGCACCCCTCCATGGCCTCTGCATCAGCTCCTGCCTCCAGGTTCCTGCTCTTCTTGAGTTCCTGCCCTCACTTCTTTTGATGATGAACTGTGATATAAAACTATATGAAAAAATCAACCTGTTCCTCCCCAAGTTACTTTTGTTTATGGTGTTTCATCACAGTAATAGAAACTCTAAGAAAGTTCCTAAGGAACAACATTTGAGGCTGTCCTTCAGTGTATGTGGGTACATACACACAATTTTTTAAAAATGCTGACTCCAGGGTTCCCCCACAGACTCCCCTTACTGATCACTGACAGAAAGAGGCAAATTTGTTTGTATACACATTTATTGCATGCATGCACACACACAAATTATATATATATATATATATATATATATATATATATATATATATATATAAAATTAAGAGTTGACCGAAAATCCTAACCCCTAGTATTCCTAACTGCAACTGTATTTGGAAATAAGTTTTTGCTTTTTGTTTGTTCTTTTATATTTATTGGTTGGCTGACTGGTTAGTGCTAGTGGGTGAATATTGGTCCTTATATATGCCTAGCAAGCTCTGTCTCCAGCCCCAAGAGATAGGATTTAGAAAGAGATAATTATATAAATGAGACTGGTATCCTTGTAAGAAAAAAAACACGATGTGACACATAGGGAAGGCACCCACAAGACAATGAGACAGCCCAGAAGCCTCCGCTTCTGTTAACACGTTGACCTCATGCCTCTAGCTTCTAGAATTCTGAGACAGTAAATTTCTCAGAAATTACTCAAGCCTCCCGGCCTGTGGCAGGAGTCCCAGCAAATGTACATAATGAGAAGACCACTCATCTACCTTGGCCGTTCTTCTATCCCTGGCACCTGGGGCAGTCTTTACTTGGGACAGAAACTCACTAGATGATCAATAATATAATTACCAAATATCACCTTAAAATGCAAATAGCATGTAGCTTTTCCTGAATGCACTGAGGTTTAATCTTTGCATATGCTGTTCTTTAGCAGGAAACACCCTTCCTGTTCCCTTCTATGTCCCAGCAAGTCTCTGAGGCTGGCAGCTCTGCATTCGCTCTTCTCCGTCACTGCACTTACTGGGCGCTGAACTTGACTCCAGAAACCTTATTCATTGCTGAGGCTTCAGGCCTGACCTGCAGGATATGTCCAGTCATGCAAAGTCCCCATCTGCAGGCCACTTACTCTGATGGAGAGCAGATCCAGAAACACAGGAGTTACAGATCGGGCAATCACCAATATTTATTGGGCTGAATTAATTTACCAACTTGTGTCTTCCTATTCTGTCCCCCTAAAAGTAAGCCCCATTTTCAAGATCACATTAAAGCCCTACTCTTCTAGAATGTCTTCACTGATTCTTCCCTGGCAGGCTGGCAGCATTTTAGACTCCAATCACGGCAAGGTCCATTCACTGACCCAGACATGTGACCTGTTAAAACTCTCCTAGGCTGACCCCAGAGCACATCACGACTCTGAAGGCAGCAGCCACCAGGCCCTTTCCCACCCAGAGTGACCCAACCTGGGGGGACGATGACTGGGCCCTCGGGGTTCATGGCGAGCAATCCTGGGTATCCACAGCCCACATTTTGCTTTAAGGGAAAAAAATCTGCAAGTAAAAACCCCTGACTGGAACCATCTGCCCTCCCCCAAAGCTTGAAAGAAGCTGCATGTGGACTCCCTAAGCCTCTGCACTCCCCTCTGCCATGAAGGAATTTCATTTGGAGGCAAAATCAGGGGGCTGGAGGGGAGGGGAAGCAGAGAGGTAGGCCAGACACATCTAGACAGCTTTCCTTTGTAAATTCAGAAGACTGCAGGGAATCACTTTCTCCCCCTGACAAAGGAAATGGCCCATGGTCAGAAACTGATGACTTGCAAACCTCACATAGGCAGAGAGGTTATTGTGCTGGAGGTCCATGGGGCTTGGGAAAAATAAAGAGCAAGTTGGTTAACAGGGCTGTGACAGTTGCTGGCAGGACCAGAATCCCCCGCACCAGCTAGCAAAGACGGCTCGTCTGAAGCATCTGTATGGTTCAGGGTCCCTAAGGCCCCTTTAACCTATTCAAGTGCTCAGTATTCAGTGCCAATATCGTGTGTGTGTGTGTGTGTGTCTGTCTGTCTGTCTGTCTGTCTGTCTCTGTGTCTGTATGTGTGTGTGTCTGTCTGTCTGTCTGTGTCTGTGTGTCTGTCCATCTGTCTGTCTGTCTGTCTGTCTGTCTGTCTCTGTGTCTGTATGTGTGTGTGTCTGTCTGTCTGTCTGTGTCTGTGTGTGTGTGTATCTGTCTGTCTGTCTGTCTCTGTGTCTGTATGTGTGTGTGTCTGTTTGTCTGTCTGTGTCTGTGTCTGTATGTGTGTGTGTGTGTGTGTGTATACATTCATGTGGGTGTGTGCACGGGTGTATGTACATGAGCTATGTGTATGAGTGTATGTACATGAGCACACACATGTTTTCACATGCCTGTGAAGGCTGGAGATCAGTGTCAAGCATCTTCTCCAACCACTCTCCACCTAATATTTTTGAGGTCAGGTCTCTCAAGGAACCCAGAATTCCACAAGTGGCTAGACTGGCAAGCCAATGAGCCTTAGGATCTGTCTGTCTCTGCCCACCCATTAGTACGGTCCCCGGCACTTACCTCCCTGACATGCTCAGCTTCTATGTGAGTTCTGAGAATCAGAACTCCGGTCCTTATGCTCACACAGCACATACTTTACCCACCCAGCCACCTCTGCAGCTCCACTATCAGTCTTGAGAGGGGTGGTGACAACCATTTCCCCTGACCATCCTTTAACAGGCCTCCTCTCCATGGTCATCTCAGTCAGGGCTTCGGTGTTTGCACTCGTAGAGCCCAGGCAAGCCTCACTGTTGATATTTGATCACTCTCAATATCTTGGCAAATTCCTAATCCTCCTTCCCTCACCTTTGGCCCCTGACCAATCTGGTCCACCTTAAACAAGAATCAGGTCAGGCTCATCACCACCGCCCTCTCACCCCACTCCTGGGCTCTGCATTCTCAATTCTCTTTATTATATTCTATCCTCTGGTCTCTTTTCTCCTCTTCTACTATTTCCTGAATACCATGTTTTTACCATTTTACTACCTGTCCATCATTTAGCCATGGTGTTAAAAGATAAACTTAAATTCTTCTATTTCTTTCTCCAATGTTTTAATGTTTTAATATACAAGTCTCTCACTTGCATGGTCAGAGTTATCCCAAGACATTTTGAAAGGTACTGTTTCCCTGATTTCTTTCTCAGTATGTTTGTCATCTGCATATAGAAAAGCTGCTAATTTAACTTTTTTGTGTTAAATTTGTACCTACAGATCGGTGCCTCACTCAGCCCTCATCAGAGAAGCTGCGTCTTGTAGTAGACGGTAAACAACACAGAGACCCACAACTGGACAATATGCAGAGAGTGAAAGACTTTGGAGCACTCAGTCCTAAATGTATGTCTTCATCAAACCTCTCCCCTCAAGGTTCAGAAACCTATGTGGAAGAAGAGACAGAAACATTGTTAGAGCCAGGGGTGATGGGTGACTCCAAGAAAACAGTGCCTTCCAGACACAATAGAACTGACGGTCCTAGGAACTCACAGAGACTGTGGCAGCATGCACAGGGCCTGCACAGCTTCAAGTCAGATGGGCTTCCAGCGCCGAGAGGGGGAAGTGGACACAGGGTCCCACCCCTAACTAAGAAGCTATTTGCAATTGATACCAGCTGGCAAAGGGAAAAATCCGTTTTCTCTGAAAGAGCGTCACCTGAATTAGTAACCACACACCAGGGCAGGTCCCGTGCTCAAGAGTAGTTGGCCACACAAAATGAACTCCATGGCTTTGGTTTTTGTTGTTTTTTGGGGGGGTGAGGGGTTGCATGCTTTTTGTTTCGTTTTGGTATTTTTCGACTACTTGGGGTTTTCATTTGTTTTGATTTGTGTGTGTGTGTGTGTGTGTGTGTGTGTGTGTGTGTGTGTGTGTGTGTGTGTTTAAGAGAGAGAACATAAAGTTAGGTGGGTAAGGGCGATCTGAGAGGAGTTGGGGAAGGAGAAAACATATTTTATGGAAAAATTTTAAAAATAAGCTTAGGTGCCTTGAAACTTCTAAAGAATTTTGAAGATTCAATGATCCCCAAGTTGGGAAGCGGTTCCTTTTTACTGTTTCCATAGGACTGGACTTGGGTTTCTTCTGTGGGAACGCACAACTCTAGGAGTGTCTCAGCCAATGAATGCTATTCTAAGTGCTTTTCCGGGTCTATGAAACAAGCCTTGGAGATGAGGACACACGACTGAAGCCTAAGGACTCTTGTTCTTCCTGAAGGTCAAAGCTACTAGCTAGGCATGGTGGTGCACACCTGAAATGTTAGCAACTGGGAAGGAAGCTGAGGCAGTAGGGTTATCATGAGTTCAATGCTTACCCGGGCTACATAGTAAGACCTTGCCAAAGAAAATAGGGGAGAAGAGGAAGGGGGAGTAAAGGAGACGTAAGAAGAGGGGGAGGAGGAAGAGGGGGAGGAGGAGGGGGGAGGAAAGAAATAGCTCCTACCAGGGAGCACAAAGACGCAGTAGAGTGACTGTCTGTAGCATATTAGGGAAAGACAACAACTAGGTGGCTGGGTGGCATCTAAGCTTAGGAAATGCAATAGAGAGCAGCAAGTGAGGCCTATGGAGGCCAAGGCCAAGGCCTGGACTACACAGCACACATGAAACCACATGTCCACACTCCGAAGGCTTCTGTGTGTGTATGTGTTACAAGTGAGAACTAGTGTGGACATAGACCGCAAGGAAATAGGGAGGATTTCATCTCATAAAACCCATTGGAAAGTCCATGTTTTTAGTTTAGAAAAAAAAAAAATCATGATCAAGTTGCATCTGCTTCATAAAGTGATCTTGGCTTTAATATAAAAAAAATGTTATTTTTTACAAGCTCTCAAGTAGAATCAGTGCCCAGCAGCTGGCCATATGTCCTTCAGCACATGGCCCCCCAGCCAAAGCAAGATGGAAAGCCTAGCCTAGAAGGCCGAACTTACTGGTGATCAGAAAAGTATTCGAAAGATATAATGACCTTGATCATGGCTCTGCCCTGCTCAGTCCCTGACAAGTCCTGCTCAGTCCCTGACACCTTCCTCCAATGAGCAAGAAGATAACATGATTCTCTTTTCTCCCAAAGGACACAGATTCACAGTGGTGACTGTTCGTAACCGCAGGCAGCCAGTTACTGTGATAGAGTAGTTCTGCTCTTTTGCCCATATACAACCTACCAGAGGTCTACTTTAATGAGAGGGATGAACAGTTCACTTCCTTTGTGATCCCATTCCCACAAGGGCATAAGAGTTTCCTGTAAGCCTTAAAACACGAAGCTGTAATATGATTAAACCAGAGGAATAACCAGAGCTCCAACAAACTCTTCTCTACACCTTTATTCTCCTGACCACACTAGCTGTCCTTTCTTGGCTTCTGGAGCCCAAGTGGACGAGGCGTCACCATGACTTCCAGTTCAACATAATTTCCCCCTCCCCTGGAAGGATCATTCCTGCCTGGGTACTTTCTAGGGTTACACAGATACACAGAGCTACAAATCAGCTAGAAACATCCTAAGCGAGATCATGAAGTGCAGTCACAAGAGGCAAGATCCAACTTCCACCTCTTGGTTCCACTACCCATTGGCCCCAATTCAGAAATCACATGAGTGACTGAAGAAAAACACCTAAAACCTGCAACTGGTCACCTCCTCCCATCTATTTCTCCATCTGAATCTTCAATATGACATTCCATTATCCTTCAAGGTCAGCTACGGAATGGAGAGTATGGTAATAGTGAGTAACTGTCATGGTGACCAACCTACTGCCTTTCTATTACATTCTATATGCCAGAGACTTAGGACTGGCCAGGGAAGTTGATGACTGAGTGTTAGTGGGAAGACTAAGTTTAAAGGGGAAAGTTCATAAGGCCCACAGTATGCAGTGGATTATCACCTTGTTTGTTTATCTCAGGTCATCCCACACGATCTTCAATTCCACTTGGTATTGAGACAACGATGCTATAAGGTTTAGCCTTCCATAGTACCTTAGCTGTCTCTGTATTAGTTCACTTTCTGTTGCTATAAACAGAATACCCGAGGCTGAGTATTTTATAAAGATGTCCTTCATTTCGCAATTCTGACAGCTGGAGAACCCAGACAGCATGGGCCAACCCTGTGGCTTCATTCCAACATGACAAAGAAATGAAAATAAAACTAGCCACATGGAGGAAGGTGCCCAGCATCATGGATAGATAGCATTGCTTTATAGTAACCTACTCTCAAGGACTTAGTCCATGAGACCAGCATTAGCCCTGGTAGGCAGCATCCTAGACAACCTAACCACCTCCCATTAGACCCTGCCTCCTTAAGGTTTCACCACCTCTCAACACCACCACACTCGTGACATTTCTGACACAGAACACTTGGGGAAAATACTGTAGTAGTCCCAACAGGATAAAACCCCAGCCTTCCCCCAGAGTAGTGGCCAGCTCAATGCAGATGAGTTGCACTGACTTGCCTTCCCTCTGCTTCTCTCTTCCCAGATCACTGGCATCTTCTCAGGACTCACATGTCCACATCAATAAGGTCTTGTCAGTGCCCCACAGCGGTGGAGATTCTAAGAGAGTAGCTCTAACATAGGTCGAGGAAACGGCTCCTCTCTGTGGAATTCTGGAACCACCACAGCCACAGGGGTGAAGATAGAAGCCACTGTTGGTGACAAAAAAAAAGAGCAGAAATGACCAGTGCTCTGCTCGGGCCATTTTTCTGCCCCCCCTCATTTACTGTAGGTCAGTTTATGTCTCAACTTCAGAGGGCCGCCCTAGCTACACAGAAGGCCTCTAAATGTTTAGAGATTTTGAGTCGAAAGTTGACTAACTGAGCTGGTGTTTTTCTTTGTGGGAGCCTCTAAACCCTTTCATCATGGCTAGCTAAATCTGCAGTCCTTGTGAGTACCACCATATTCATGTCACTTGGTGTTCCCCGTCATCTTAGGAGGGCAACGCTGATGCCCAACTGGGATTAGATAGGAATGTGAGGGTCGTGTCTGTGGAGGTCTGGGTGAGAAATGCCCCTCATAATTTCATGTATTTGAATGCTTGGGCCCCAGTTGGTGGTACTGTTTGGAAAGATTATGGAACCCTTAGGAGGTGAAGCCTTCCTGGAGGAAGTATGGCACTGTGGATGGGCTCTGAGGTTTTATACCCTGGCCTCACTTCCTGTTCTATCTGCTTCCTGTGTGTGGATAAAATGGGACCTTCTTACTTCCTGATTGCCAAGCCAGCCTCATGTCCCCGCAGCCATCCCCTTCCCGCCATGATGGACTCTAGCCTTTTGGAACCTTAAGCCAAAGTAAGCACTTTCTTCCGGGGGTGGCTTTTGTCGGGGTATCACAGCCTCTTCGTTTATGTAAATGGGCCAGGTCAAAGGCATTGAATGAAGAGTCATCTGAACCATGATTTAGAAGGACTAAAAGTCTTTCATCTGGGCATTTTTTTTGTTTTGTTTTGTTTGTTTGTTTGTTTTGTTTTTCGAGACAGGGTTTCTCTGTGTAGCTTTGCGCCTTTCCTGGAGCTCACTTGGTAGCCCAGGCTGGCCTCGAACTCACAGAGATCCGCCTGCCTCTGCCTCCCGAGTGCTGGGATTAAAGGTGTGCGCCACCACCGCCCGGCTCATCTGGGCATTTTATAAAGCTGCCTGGTTCTCAGGTCTCTGGCACACATGTGACAACAGTATACTTAAGTGTGACATCAACAGATTTAGAATTTCTGAAAAACCCACTGTGATAAACTGCTTGTATCGTTCCTAAAGTCACATGGTGAAGTCCTAGGCCTCCCAAAGCAGTGACATTAGAAGAAGGTGGGGCCTTAGGAACTAACTAAAGGCACTGGAGTAGAGTTGTCACAACTGAGGTTGGTGCCCTTACGAAAGACCCTGCAGCTTCAACCTTTCGTCCTACTGTGGGAGCAGACAATGAAGAGGACCCTTGCCCAGATCCACATGCTGGCACCTTGCTCCCTGACCTACAGCCTTTTAGTCTATGAAAACTAAATGTTCACTGTGTAATAACACACAGTCTATAGTAATTGGATACAACACCCAATCTAAGACAGACATTAACACCATGTCACTTTGTTAGTGGGCAGAAACACAGGAAAGACGACTTGGCCATCTTTAGAGGAGATGTTTGACATGTTCCAGATTGGGACTCTGCAAACAAAGAACTGCCCAAAGTCCTTTTGGATAGTAAAATGTTGTTGGAACACAGCCACACTTGCTGGTTTACATTTTGTCTGTGGCTGCCTTTTCTCTATCACTACAGAGCTGAGTAATGGTAAATGAGACCATGTACTCAATGTTAAAATTATCCCCTATGTGGCCTTTCACAGGAAAAGTTGGCCAGGCCTGTTCTAGATCACCAAAACTAGAGATCAGTCTCACAGTGTGTAAAGCTCACCCTTTGCACATAGACATCTTGACAAATTTCTAGGAAATCTGGCATTTCCAGGTTTCACTTATGTAATGTCCTCAATCTAGTGGATAAGTGTGCCACCCCGTAAGATGGTGAGGCCTCCAACATCCCATAAAATAGCTTATAGCACAAGTTTGAAGAATTTACAGATTGCAAATCGCGGTAGTAGATGTTACCGCTACCTCTGTCTCTCACGTTTGTTACAACTAAGAACGTATAAAGGGGCCTTTGTCTGCCCCCGTTGCTTCAGGTCCATAGCAGAGGCTGCATTGCTTAGATCCAGTCCGAAGAGGGCACACCGGAAACAGTGGCCACTATAGGAGTCTCCGCCTAATTAGGTTCATCATAAGCATTATGGAATTAAGAATCCTTTTATGCTGACAAATGAAAGGAATTCAAGGAAGATGAGCTCTGAAGCTCCCTGACTATCTATATCCTTCAAGTTTCTGTCAGAAATAACAGTGCCCAGCTGTCCAGGCAATGTGGCACTGGTTCCTGTAGATGGCTTCCCAAGACACTTTCCTCATGTCCATCCCCATCATGGGTCAAGAAGCCATGTGAGAACTCAGTTGACGAAGAAATTCACACCGCCTACACATGAGACTGAGGTCATGGCAAGGCCACTTGGTACCTTTTTGTTCTTCTCTTAAAGGAGGTCAAGCGAGAGTTCTATGAATCACCCAACCTATAAAGGTCTCCCTCACTCTTTATTTTATATGATGAACTATAGTATGATTCCCTGGCCTCACCTCAGGGCCAGGGTCAGAGAGAATTCCAAAAGGTTAGCCATTCATTCTTCCTTGGGTTTTACTCGGTAGGAGGGTCCCCTGAGGAAGACTGAAGCTATTCACAGAGGTGCATAGATACATCTAGCCAGCAGGGCCTTTGTCACAGGGTCTCCAGGCTTCGGCTGCACTCCAGGGGTCAGAGACATGGACTGAGTCAGCTGCAGGACTAGAGGCAAGTGATGGCAGTATGGGGTGCAAGCAGCCATTGCCCCAACCTTACCATGACAGTTAAGCAGGAAATGCAAATGTGATGCATGGACATGTGGTAACATCTGAGTGCACTATGACACACTCACACATGAATGCCAGATACACTGAGAATATATCATAGGGGATCCAGCTTCACTCCATCCAAGAATATAATGTAAAAGAAGGATAGATAGCCAGGAAAAAAATAGGAGTACAAAAGGCATGACATTACACTCTTAATTTTAGTTTAAATTTTTGGAATTTTTATGTGTAAGTGGAGTCTCCCTCTACTGAATTCAGGATACAACATTTATGTTCTTAAAGTTGCCAGGGTCTGATGCAATTGTTTATCGGCAACATGTGCATACCCACGCACAGGATACTAACTGGAAGGATATATAATTGTGGTTTTCTGTCCAAGGTGGGTACACTGATTAGTAATTGACACAAATCCAGGCATGCCTGTGAAGAGGGACTCTCGGTTGAGGAATCATCTCCATCAGATTGG
This sequence comes from Peromyscus attwateri, assembly GCA_902168425.1. Taxonomy (NCBI): domain Eukaryota; kingdom Metazoa; phylum Chordata; class Mammalia; order Rodentia; family Cricetidae; genus Peromyscus; species Peromyscus attwateri. Next base: position 2,328 of record CABHPP010136968.1, on the reverse strand, counting down.
CCTGTGGGAATATCTACAGAACATTTTGTTAAATTGCCAGTTGATGGAGGAGTGCCTAGCCCACTGTGGGCAGTGAGGCCCCTGTGCAGATGGTCCTGGAAGATTAAGGAAGGGAGCTGAGCAAGCCAGAGGGAGGTAGCCAATCAGCAGCATTCTTCTATGGTCTCTGCTTCAATTTCATCCCCCGGGTTCCTGCTTCAGTTCCTGTCCTGACTTCCCTCAATGATGGGCTGTGACCTGAAAGTGTCAGCCAAACAAACTCTTCCCTCCCCGGTTCGGTTTTAGACCATGTTTTATCCCAGCAACAGAAAAGCATATGAAAATGCTGGGTTATAAGTAGATCCCCGCCCCCCTTCTAACTAGTCCTCTCTGATTTCACTTTCCACATTCACCAGAAGAAGGCATTATTTGGACCCCATTGCTTACTGTCTCAGCAGCTCCTCCAGCTCAGCCCCTTGCCAAGAAAAAAGCCTTAAATGGAGAGCAGATCCCACCACCCTACACCTACAGGTATCCTGGCTCCTGGTTCCCTGGCTAGCCCTCCTACGGGTCTTAGCCAACTGCAGCTCAGCTTTCCCCCATGCATAGAGGGAGTTCACCCCATCAAATTCCCATGAAAGGACTTGCCTGACTCTCAGCAGCGGCACCAGGGCTCTAAGAAAGGGAAGCTGTCAAAACACTGCAATGGCATTTTGAAGAATGTGGTGGTTTGAATAGGAATGGCCCCCATAGGCACGTATATTTGAATGCTTGGTCATTAGGGAGTGGCACTACTAGACAGGGATTAGGCGGTGTGGCCTTGTTGGAGTAGGTGTGGTCTTTTTGGAGGAAGTGTGTCACTAGGGGTGGGATCTGGGGTTTCAAAAGCTCAAGGCAGGCCCAATGTCTCTCTCTTCCTACTGCCTTCAGATCCTGATGTAGAATCCTTGGCTCCCTCTCCAGCACCACGTCTCCCTGTGCACGGCATGCTTCCCGCCATGAGGATAATGGACTAAACCTCTAAACTCTAAGCCACCCAGTTAAATGTTTTTCTTTTTAGGAGTTGCCATGGTCATGGTGTCTCTTCACAGCAGTAGAAACTAACTACAACAAAGGAGTTACTCTCTAAGAAACATGCTGCCCATGCCTTTTTATAGCCCAGTGAATGTTTCCGTTCTTGGCCTTCATGATTCCCATGGCATTATTGGGGACCCCATCGACCTCAGTGATATCAAGATACCTTCTGCACTGGGCACATGGGATGTTCAGACAGTGATTGGAGCCTAGGGGTCAATGAAGCAATAACCATGTCTCAAAAAATAAAGCAGGCATTGATTTTAAATAAGAAGCATGTGGTTTACTTGTTTTCTCAAGGACACAGAAGGCTGGACATGGAAGAATAAGCCCTTTGACCTCTAGATCCTCAGAATTTAACAGTACAAAAATCTCTGTATGCCTCATGTAGTCACCAAGTTACAGGAGGTACAGCACTTAAGCCATTTCCTGGACCAAGGACATCAAGTCTAGGCCAGGCAGATCCTAGTGCCCTGTCTCTCTGCCCATGCAGCACAGGTTGCTTCCTAGACGATGCAAACCCTGAGATGAATCCAAGCAGGTGTCGCTGTGGTGCCAAAGTCCCTGTGCCCTGTGCCCATCCCATCCTTTCTTAGCCCAGTGCAGACTGTGTTTCTCAGAGCCCTCACTAATTTCCCCCAGAGCCAATGTGTGGGCCAACAGCCTGACCACCTTTGCCCTGAAGATCACCAAAACATCTTGAATGTTTTTCTCAATACTTTGGGTTTGTCAAAACTCTCAGTCATGCTTGGCTGATTAATTCTAAAAGCACATGGCTTAAAAAGAAGCAGAGGGAGAGTAAATGGGATCCTTATGTGTTTGATTCGTTCACACCTAATTCTGCCATATGTGGGGGGATGGGGGAAGAGGAGGACCAGATGCCCTGCATTTGACCATGATAATGGAGGATGCCATGAAGGCAGAAGACTGTCCAGGAACTGAGTGCCAATGGGGACCTGGAAACATAGATCCTCCTTCCATCTTCATTAAGTGCTGTGTCTATGCCAGTCCTGGGCTGGGCACTACAGACACCCAAGAGGCCTGGCTGATGCCTATCCTTTAAGCATTCCAAAGACAGTATCAAAGGCATCTCTAAACCCGAGGGTCAGGCTGGGACAGACACTGTGTAGGGTTCAAGGGAACATCAGAGAGGGGGTAGTCAGCTCTGCCTGCAGGGGAAAAAGAGGCTTTGGAGCCAATGATAGTGCCAGGACCATCGTGCAGTGAGTGTTGGTTTCCTAGGTGGCATAAAACAACCAAAATTCATTCCGCCAC
>CABHPP010136967.1:39902-58550 GCA_902168425.1 Peromyscus attwateri | reverse complement strand
TGGTGGCGCACACCCTTTATTCCCAGCACTCAGGAGGCAGAGGTAGGCGGATCTCCATGAGTTTGAGGTCAGCCTGGTCTACAGAGCGAGTTCTAGGACAGCCAGGGCTACACAGAGAAACCTTGGGGGGGGGGGGGAGGGCAGAACACAGTAGCACATCCCAATATTAGCACCCATTAGAGTGAGGCTAGAAGATGCGGAATTGAAGAAGAAAAAGCTGTAATATCAGCATTCCTGAGGTAGTTCTGAAGTCCCTAGCCAGCCTGAGCTGCTTTGCTGCACATCAGGGTCCTCATCAAAAGAAAAAACAAACAAACAAACAACAACAACAAACAAGTTGGGCATGGTGGTGCACGACTTTAATCCCAAACAAACAAACAAACTAAATTTAAAAAGATACAGATTTATTTACTTGGGGAACTGAGGTGTGTGTGAGTGCCTGTGTGCCACAGTGGCCAGTGTAGTGATCAGAAGACAACTGTGCAGGAATTGGTTCCTCCTTTCACCGTGTGGGTTCTGAAGATCCAACTCAGGTCATCAGCCTTGGTGGCAGGTGCCTTTACTTTCTTGCATCAGCCCCTAATTTGATTTTTTTTTTTAAAAATAAATTTAAAGGAAAACACACACACAAAAGTCAGAGTTCCCCAGGCAAGGAAATCGTAAATACAAAAGTCATGAGGTTTGTTTTTCTCCTTTAATAACAATAAAGCCCATGTAATCACAGCACTTGAGGGAGAGACTGAGGCAGGAGGATCTGAGTTCCAGGTCTTGGGTGGAGGGGACAAGAAAGAAATGCAAGGAAGAACAGAGAGGAAAGGGCGAATGACAAAGCCCATGTGGCTGGAGCCCAGGGTGTGGGATGAAGTGGTGAAAACCAGAGAGCGTGTTTGTATAAGCATGAAAATGATACAAAGAGAAATTATGATGCAGAAGGAACACAGGAGAAAAGTCCTTGAGAAGGCCAGAGAAGATAGCATCCAGAACACAAGAGGTTTGGTCTAATTGAGGGGTACACTCTTTCTTCTTTCAACTGAAGAGAGTCTATAAACTATGGGTCCCAATGAAGATAAATGTATAATTTGGTAATGGGAGATTTGACAGTCATGGCCTAAATGCTTTCCCCCACTTCCATGAAATGTAAGTCACTGTGCCAATTAGTTGTTTGTGAACTTAAGACAAAAACAGAGTCACCTGAGAGGAGGGAACCTCCTAAAGGGAAATGCCTCCATCACACTGACCTGTAGGCATGTCTGTGTGACATTTTGTATGTTGATTGATGTGGGATGGCTCAGCCCATTGTGGGTGATGCCACCCCGGGCAGATGGTACAGGGAGACATAAGCAAGGTGGCTGAATATGAACACGGAAGCAAACCAGAAAGCTTCCTCCATAGTTCTGCCTCTGCTCCTGTTTGAGTTACTGCCATGACATTCCTCTGTGATTAACTGGGACTGGGACCTGTGAGCCAGATAAACCCTTTCTTTTCCAAGTTGCTTTTGGTCATCGTTTTGATCACAGCACTAAAAGTAGGACAGTCATCAAGGCCAAATTGAGCTTCTGAGAAAAGAAAACAAAACTTTGTTGAAGTTGTTTCAGAGTGAGATAGGAAAGAACACATGCTAGATAGATACTGGAGGACTCCAGGGCAATGTTGAATGGCATTCATCTGTTCAACAAACACTCATTGACAGTGTATTATGTTTCTGGCTTTGTCCTATAAAACAAGTCCTGAGTTTTGTATCCTTTTTGTTCCCTAGACGTTACAATACAGTTAATTCATACACACCTTCTGTAGCTATACCCTGCCACATCCTGAGAGACCTGAAACCCTTGGCCTAGGGTCAGCCAGGAAAAGAAGAAAATGACTTCCTACACTGAATCTGGGATCAGGCGGGAGTCTCTAAGGCTAGCACCATCACTGCCACCTGGAATCTGAACAAGTTTATTAGATACAGCTCAGAGGGAGGAGTTAGCTAGTCTCTGTAGGAGGTCTCTCTGTAGGCAGCAGTCTCAGGCTGTAAACATCCTGGAGGAGGAAACTGCAGTTGCTAGTCTTTACATAGACTGATAATTGTTCTTAAAAGCTCAGATCCCTTGGGGTGAGAGTGTCTGGCACCTTTAATCCCAACACTTTGGTGGCAGAGGCAGGCAGATCTGTGAGTCCCGGGCCAGCCTGGTCTACAGAGCTAGTTCCAGGACAGCTAGGGCTGTTACACACAGAAACCTTGTCTGAAAAAAACAGTAGCAAAAAACAGACTCCCAAGAAAAACTCAAGACATTTCTTGAGTCTGGCCCATGTGGGTAACAGCTTTGCCAATTTTCTGTGGACTAATTGGTCTTGGAGTCATTGACAGGCTTTGTCCATATCTAAAGATACATCTGCTCAGGACTTCTGCTCATTCAGAGCATCCTCTGCTCCTTATGTTATAAAACCAGTCCTCTGAGCAAAACAGCCACCATCTACATCAGATAAGCTGTGCTCGCTTTCAAGAGTCCATCAGAATACAACTTGTTGACTGCTGACACCTTTTCATATAAAGAAAAAATAGGGGGAGGGTCATTAGACCTACACCTGTGATTCTAGTTGCTCCTTCCAGCCTTTGTATGCAGTTCTGCCCGAGATGCACTTGGCCTCAGGGGTGTTAGAGTATATAGGCTGGTGGAGGTTCATTGAAGAGAAGCTCCATCTGTGCAGCTAAGGGGAAGCCATCATAAAGACTTGGTGAAAAGACCATCCGGCAGCTTTGGAGCTACCCATGCTCTTACAAGTAGCCTCTCACTCATGCTTTGTAAGTAAGCCCCATAAAATCATTGGTTCCCCAAGGCGAACTTTGGTGGAACTGTACTTTGGTTTGTCATTGGGATCTTATGAAGAGGGGGATAGATGGTGTTTAATGTCTCCCTAGGGAAAGAATTGTTCCAACATCCTAGTTCTGTTACCATGAGCAGAAGCATGGAAGGTGTCCATCTCTTTTGCAGTTAGAGACCAGCTGATTGGGTAAGCAGAGACTTAGACCTGTGCTAACCCAGGAAACTACAACTATTTCTTGGTAGCTGGGTTTTCTGTGGGTTGAAATAGCCCTTGTAGCTTGACATCTTTAATGCTGCAAATGGGTTCTTTCTATCCTATCAGAAATAAAGGCACCATGGCATTTTCCCAATGACCATACATGATCACTAAAGAACATCTTGATAAGGAGAAAATTTAAAAGGAACACAAGGACACCTTGACCTTTGGAGCATACTCAGTAGAGTAGGATGACATGAAGGTGGTACTCAAAGAAAGGAACTGAGCAATGATACCACAAGAGGAGGGGACTATAAGGAACTTCTTAAAAATCCACCATGCAGCCGGGCAGTGGTAGTGCATGCCTTTAATCCCAGCACTCAGGAAGTAGAGGCAGGTGGATCTCTGTGAGTTTGAGGCCAGCCTGGGCTACAGAGCAAGATCCAGGACAGGCACTAAAACTACACAGAGAAACCCTGTCTCAAAAAACAAAAAACAGCAACAACAAATCCACAATGCAGAATCCAATGGGCTACTGCTCTCATCTGGTCAGCCTGCTTCACGTTTGCCTGGAGTGTTCTTTGCTTTGCTAAATAAACTTCTCTTAAGTTATGTGTCTTGACTGAATTATTTTCTTAAGAGAGAAGATAGGAAGAGAGGAGTAACATCCTACATGTAGCCCATGCTCTCTCTCCTTGACTGAAGCTGGGTATTATTCAGTACACTAGTATTAACACTTAGAAGACAAGAGCAGGACTGGAGAGATGGCTCAGAGATTAAGAGCACTGGCTGCTCTTCCATAGGTCCTGAGTTCAATTCCCAGCAACCACATGGTGGCTCACAACCATCTATAATGAGATCTAGTGCCCTCTTCTGACGTGCAGGGATACATGCAGACAGAACACTGTATACATAATAAATAAATCTTTAAAAAAAAAAAGTTAAAAAAAAAAGAAAAGAAGACAAGAGCATAGCCCATGTGTGATCATCTTTAATCAAAGCACTTCCAGGACAGAGGCAAGTGCATCTCTGTGAGTTAGAGGTCAAAGTGGTCTACATATCAAGTTTCAGGCCAGCCAAGACTCCATGGTGAGACCCTGTCTTTTTTTAAAAAGGTGTGTGTGGGGTGGGATGGGGGTGTCAGTGAGATGGTGCATTGTTCTACATTAATCTGAAAAATAGTCATTGGATTCACTTATCCTTTGAACAGCCTGGCAGATGAAACCAACATCAGTTCTAAACTGACCATTAAACCTACCCATATCTGTTAGTCAATTTTTTTTTAAAGATTTATTTATTATGTATACAGCACGTATGCCTGCAGGCCAGAAGAGGGCACCAGATCTCATTATAGATGGTTGTGAGCCACCATGTGGTTGCTGGGAATTGAACTCAGGACCTCTGGAAGAGCAGTCAGTGCTCTTAACCTCTGAGCCATCTCTCCAGCCCCGTTAGTCAATTTTATGTCACGATCACAAATGCTTAAGTTAACTTATGAAGAGAAAGGCTCATTTGGCTCTATTTAAGAAATTTCAATCCATAATAGGTTGGTCCCATTGCTAGCATATCAAGGTAGGAAACTTATGGTTTAATAAAACCTCTCATTTTATAACCTAGAAACAAAAAGGGAGAAGATGGTCTAGGTCCCCAAATCCCACTTTAGGGTACATTCTCAATGACCTGAATGCCTCCTAATACCTTTCTATCACATCTGAAATTTCTGAACTGGGGATCAGGTCATGGGGCTCATGGAGGGTACTCAAGATCCATACTGTAAACTGACCGTGCTCATCGGCATGGAGCTGTGCTTTGAAGCATTTGTGTTGGCAAGAACAAGACTATGAACTCTTTGTTATTGGTCTGCATCGAAAAGAAGCATTGTATCTCTAATTAGCAGCACTGAGACTGGGTTTCTTTCTCATCTTAAGGTAGACATAGCAACATGCAGAGCAGAGGAACGCTGTGACATCTAATGAGACATATCCACACTGGAAGTGCCCAGAACAGGGTCAGGTGCATAATAAGCAATCAGTAAATGCTATCACTACCCTTCTCAGAGGTTTGATCTCAGAGGGTGACTTTAGTTCCCCCTTATTGTAGGCTGTCTACACATAACGTCCACCATTGTCTTTTTCATGACTTTGTCCTGTATATGAAAAAAACAATTCAGGGAAATATCCATATTGGGGATCATTAAAGGAGCTGGTCAGGCTTCAATTTTAGATTTTGCAAGTTCAAGAACTTGAGTCTACATTTTCATCTCGCTGCTGATCAAGTCACAAGAGTCCAATTTACTAATTGATCCTAAGAAAGCTATTGGCATCCCTATAGGAAACTCATCTTGGGAACAGAATTAGTAACAGAAGTTTTCTTAGGGAAGGTAGGGTAGGTGTAGAGGGCACAACAAAATCTTTCCAACCACTCCCACACCCAGTCTAATTTGAGTTAGAGTTGCCCCTCTCCTTCTCCTCTTTTTTTTTTTTAAGATTTATTTATTGTTATTATATGTGAATTTGTCTGCACATATGTCTGTGAACCACATGTGTTCATGGTGACAGAAGAGGTTGCTGAGTCCCTAAAATTGGAGTCGCAATTACTAGCCACCATGTGGGTGCTGGCAATTCAATCAGGGTCTTCTGTAAGAACAGCTAGTGAGCTTAATGACTGAGCCATCTCTCCAGCCCCAAAGATTTGTTTTTTTATTTTAATGTTATGTATGTGTGTATGTGAGGGTATGCCATGTATGTGAGGGTAGTCATGGATGCCTGGAGAGGCTGACAAATCCCCTGGAGTTAGAGTTGCAAGCAGTTGTGAGCCACCAGACTTGAGTACTAGATTCTGAACTTGGGTCTCCTGGAAGAACAGGAAGTGCTCTTAACCTCTGAGTCATCTCTCTTTCTTTCTTCTCCTTTCCAATCCTTCCCTTCCTTCCTTCCTTCCTTCCTTCCTTCCTTCCTTCCTTCCTTCCTTTCTTGTTTGTTTATTTATAGGCAAAGTCTCACTCTTAGCCTTGGCGGGCCTGGAACTCTTTGCATAGCCAAGTGGCCTTGAATTCCAGATACTCTGTGCTTCCCAAGTATGCAAGCATGCCTGGCTTTGTTGTTTTCTGAGGAGCTTGATGTTATTAACCGAGTGCCCATCTGTTTTGATAATTAAGTCTCCAAGAATTACCTGATTAGGTTAGCCAAGGAGTTTATCCACACTGCCCCCTAGAGGAATTTGTTTCTGAGACAACAGACTCTGGGCCCAGGGATGCTTAAGAATCTTTGTAACCTACTCAAAACACACTGCAGACAGACAGAGCTCCAAATCATCCCTGAAATTGGCCCCATTGTAGTAGTGGACCACAGATAAAATGCTCGGGTCCAGGAAGAAGCCAGACATCAAACAAACTGATTCCCAATCAGCAGAGTTTGTGGGAGTTTCAATTATTTCAGGGAACTAGAGAGAGGACCTGATTGAAAGCTTACCTCTATGCCACATAAGCATGAAGTGGGTTATTCAGAGCTTGGTAGGGGTGGGTGTTTGTTTTGTTGCTTAGTTTTTTTTTCCTTCCCCTGCTCACTGAGGATTGAATTTAAGGTCTTGCATTTGCTAGACAGACATTCTACTAGTGAACTACACCTTCATTCCCAGCCCTTTAAAAATATTTCTTTTAGCTGGGCGGTGGTGGTACATGCCCTTAATCTCAGCACTCAGGAGGCAGAGCCAGATGGATCTCTGTGAGTTCAAGGCCAGCCTGGTCTACAGAGTGAGTTCCAGGAAAGGCCCAAAGCTACACAAAGAAACTGTCTGAAAAAACAATGTCAAGACCTGCGGTGGTGGCACATGTCTTTAATCCCAGCACTTGGGGGGGTGGGGGCTGAGGCAGGTAGATCTCAAGGCCAGTCTGGTCTACAGAGCAAGTTCCAGAACAGCCAGGGCTACACAGAAAAATTCTGTTTCAACCCCCACCCCCCAAAAAAAACCCCAGAATCTCATTAAATTACCAGGTTTGTTGTGCTTGAACTCATCATTAGCTACCTTAAACCTTGAATTTCCAGTAAAACTGCTTCAGACCCCAAGACAGTTGGGATTACAGGCCTCTGCCGCTAGGACCAGCCCCTTATTTATTTTGAGACAGGAGTCTCACCGAGCTTGGCTGACTTCCAATTTGCTATATAGCCCAGGAGTGGCCTTGGACCTCTGCTCCTCCTCATCCCACTTCATGTGCCCCCACACCCAGTTTCTGTGATGCTGAGCATTTCACCAAGGGCTCTGTGCCTTCTAGGGAAGTGCTCTGCCAACTGAGTCACATGCCCAGCCCGGTCTCCAATCATTAAAATGGGAAAAAGTACTATACATGCATGAAAATGTCATTATGAAACCCATTATTTTATATACTAACTAAAATATTAATTTAAAAAATTAAAGTCGCCATTGTGATTCATATCTGTAATCACAGCACTTGGGAAATTGAAGCAGGAAAATCAGGAGTTCAAGGTCATTCCTCAGCTATATTCATTCCAGGCCAGCATGGGCTATGGGAGCCCCTAACTCATAAGTAAATAGTAAATAGCTAACTCAGTGTGTAGCCTCCTGACCTCAGCTTTCCAATCCCGAGGGCTAGGATACAGGCATGAGGCACCACACTATTCATTCCCTTCCTTTCCTTTCCCCTCCATCCTTTCTTCTACCTGGTTTTTGGAGACAGGGTTTCATTCGATCCTAATTGGCCTCAAATCCCCTATGTAGCTGAGAATGGCCTTGAACTTCCCATCCTTCTGCCTCTATCTTCCTAGTGCTGTGGTTACAGGCCTGCACCCAAATCCCCCGTTTATACAGTGCTGGAGATTAAACCTCGAGCTTCATTCGTGCTGTGCAAGTAAACTACCCATTCTCAACACACTTCCTTTCTCTTTTCTTTCTCTTTTTTTTCTTTTTGAAACAAGGTCCCATATAGCATCACACAGTCTTAAACTTGCTATTTGGCAAAAGATCACCTTGATCTCCTGATCCGTACTGCACCTCTCTCCAGAGTACTGAGACTGCAAGCATTTCTCACCATACCTAGCCCCTTTTCTTCCATTTATTTATTTATTGTGTGATTTACTCTGTGTGTGTGTGTGTGTGTGTGTGTGTGTGTGTGTGTGCAAGCGTGTACACGCACACAGGAATACATGCCATGGAAGATGTGTGGAGGGTCAGAAGACAACTTGGGGAAGTTGCCTTTTCATCATGTGGGTTCTGGGAATCTATGGGTCATCAGGCTTGATGGCAAGTGCTCTTACCAGCTGAGCCATCCCACTGGCTTCTTTTCTATTTTTAATACATGATACATTCAGAGAGAGAGAGAGAGAGACAGAGAGAGAGAGAGACAGAGAGAGAGAGAGAGAGAGAGAGAGAGAGAGAGAGAGAGGGAGAGAGAGACCTAGTCAGTTTAGTTAGGTTTACTTACAGAGCATAGGTAAGGGATTGTTCACATGAGCATGGGCAACTTACAAGTGGCTATATCACTGAAAAAAAATGTACTTCCCTCCCCCAGCAACCATTGACTGCTTATATGTTCCCAGAGACCAGCGGGGCCTTGTGAGTCCCTCTTTGCTGCATGGTAGAATGGTGATGGGCTCATTGCGTGCAGCTCATCAAAGAACCACATATATTCTTTTTTATACAATTTTTATTAGATTTATTCATTTTATTTTATGTATGAGTGTTGCCTGCTTGTATGAATGTACATCACTTTTGTGTTTAGTGCCTGTGGAGGTCAGAAGAAGGCATCACCTGGAACTGGAATTAGAAATGGTTGTGAACCACCATGTGGATTCGGGGAATTGAATCCAGGTCCTCAAGAAGAGCAATAAATGCTCTTAACCACTGAGCCATCTCTCCAGCCCTAGCATGTACATCCTTAATGTTACACAGAAAGAGAAAGCAGCCCCTGACATCTAGATCTGTCCTTGGTATTTACTCCTAGTTAGCAGCAGAGCTAAGTACTAGCCTGGCATGTAAAACCCAGTCATGGTATTTGAGTGTTAAATAAAAACAAAATTAAAAAAACATAAATGTCAGGTAAACCCACTCTGTGATGATGACCAGACCACCTCATAACCATGTCCAAAGACAAAACAACAGTATGATCTAGCCAGTTGAGATGGCTTACATCTATAATCAGAGCACTTAAGATGCCATTGTAAGAGAGTCACCAAGAATTCAAGGCGAGTCTGGACTACATAGTGGGTTCCAGGCCAAACTAAGCTGCATAACAAGATCCCGTCTCAATAAAATAAAATAAAATAAAATAAAATAAAATAATCAGGAAGTAGAAATATTGTGTGATGAATTTGCCCTCTTGGAATGCTGGTATCTCTCCCCTGCTGAACTGAATCCTAGTGACCTTGACTCTAAACTGACTCTGGTGATATCCAACAGTGGGAAGGTTTTGTCCTATGTTTGATGTGCTCCTATCTAAATGAAAACATATTAACACTCTGAAATGCAGAAGTGAAAACAAGATACTAGCAGTAACATCAGATTTACAATTTAAAAAGATGTCTTTGTTCTCCTTTTTTCTTTTTGAGACAGTCTCACCGCGTGGCTCAGACAGGCTTTGAGCAAGCAGCAACTCTCCCATCCAAACCTCTCTTAGTCAGTCCTTCTGTGAGGAGGACTCATGACCATGGCAACTCTTATAAAGGAAAGCATTTAACTGGAGGCATGCTTACAGTTTCAGAGGCTTAGTCCCTCATCATCATGGCAGGGAGCATGGCGGCAGGCATTGCAGGCATGGTAATGGAGAAGTAGTTGAGAGCTACATCCTGATCCAAAGGCAGAGAGAGATTTTGAAACCTCAAAGCCAGTGACACACCTCCTCCAACAAGGCTACAGCTCACAATCCTCTCAAACATCCACTCCCTGGTGACTAAACATTCAAACATATGAGCCTATGGAGGCCAATCTCCTTCAAACTGCCACATTCTAGTCCCTGGCCCCCGTACTCTTGTAGCCGTATCATAATGCATAAATGCATTCAGTCCAACTTCAAAAGTTCCCATAGTCTATCACAGTCTCAACAATGTTTAAAAGTCCAAAGTCTGTTCTGAGACTCATGGCAATCTCTTAACTGTAACCCCCTGTAAAAGCAAAATCAAAAAACAAGATCACATACTTCTAACATACAATGGCACAGAATATACATCACCATTCCAAAAGGGAGGAAAGGGAGCATAGTAAGGAAATACTGGACCAAAGCAAGACCAAAAATCAGCAGGGCAAACTCCAAATTCTTCATCTCCATGTCTGATGTCAAAGGAGGCAATAAATGCTCTAAACCACAGATCTCTGCGAGTTGGAGACCAGCCTGGTCTACAAAGTGAGTGCCAGGCCATCAAGGGCTGTGTAATAAAACCCACTTGGCTCCCTGCACCCTTATGGCAACTAACACCTGTCTGTAACTCTGGTTCCAAGGGAGCTGATGCTCTCTCTGGTATCTGTGGGCATGCATGAAGTGCACATGCATACATGCAGGAAAACACTCATGCACATAAGATAAAAATAAATAAATCATTTTCTCTTTTAATACTTTTTAGGTTTATTTATTTTACTTTATATATATATGTGTTTTGCTTGCACATGAGTGCCCACTGCCCAAGGAGGTTAGAAGAGGGCTTTGGAGCCCCTTGATCTAGAGTTATGGGTGGTTGTGAACTACCTGTTGGTGCTGGGAACTGAACCCATGTCTTGAGTCCTCTGTAGGAGGAATAAGTGCTCCTAACTACTGAACTGTCTCTACAGCGCTGTATGTTTTTTATATATAATTTATTTTTATTTTATGTTCATTGGTGTTTTGCCTGCATATGTCTGTGTCTGGGTGTCAGAAGCCCTGGAACTGCAGTTCAGACAGTTGTGAGCTGCCATGAGGGTGCTTGGAATTGAACCTGGGTCCTCTGGAAGAGAATCCAGTGTTCTTAACTGCTAAGCCATCTTCCCAGCCCCTGTAAATTTTTGTTTAGGGTTCCAGTCCTTAGGCAGAATTGAGTGATCGGCTTGTTCAGAAGAAAGGCTTCAGTGGTAGGGAAAGGACACCAGGCAGTAAGAGGAATGCGATCACTATGCATGTAGACAATTGTGGAAGAATGGATTGGTTTACCAGTTTCAGGCCTAGCTGGCTGTAGTGGCTCATGCCTACGTCCTAGCACTCCAGAGGTTGTGATGGAGAATTGCCAACCTGGACCACATAGTGAGTTCCAGGCTAGCTTGGGTTACAGAGGGAGAGCTTGTCTCCAAAATGCCAAAATGGCCAGTGAGACGGCTCATCAGGTAAAAGCACTTGCTACCGAAGCCCAGTGACCTGGGTTTGATCCTCAGAACCCATAAGGTGACAGTGTTGTAGGGTAGCCCCCAGAGGAGACTGCTCAGACATGGGTTTAAGCCAATAGGAAGTATTAGCGGACTGATGACTACACTGGGTGTTCAGGATCCCAATATATAGCCCCAAGCCTTCCTCGGGGTGAGCTTTGAGCACAAAAACCACGTTCTGGCTTGATATACTTCAGTTAGCAGAACTACAGAAGCCAAAAATCAAGGTTAGTGTATTTAGAGACTTTCCCAGGACTATAGACTTTGATGGATTAGGTCTGTGTTTTCATTTTGGTTGGTGGTGCTGTCTGTGTGCTGAGTTCTATGGCCTGAATGGTACTATCATTATGGAGTCAGTTGTGTTAAGGTCTGGGGGCTGTTACAGAAAGGAGAGATCCAACTCCCAAAAGTTGTTCTCTGACCTCCACATGAGCACCCATCACAAACAAATAACAAACAAATAAAACAAGCTTTTGAAAAAGGCTTGGAGATCTTCCTTGACTGTATAGCAAGACTATATATTCAACCTTTTTGGCTGAAAGAGGATTTCTGTTATTGTTTTGTTTTGCATTGAATTTTGGAAACAGAGTCTCATATAGTCCAGACCGCTGTCTAGCTTACTATATAGCCAAGGATGACCTTGAACTTCTGAACCCTCTATAGCTACCTCCCCCAGTGGTTCGATAGCAGGTGTGCACCACCATAGCCAATTTATAAGATGCTGGAGACTGAGCTCAGTGACATGTGCCTGCACACTACCAAGTGTGCTACATCCTCAGACTTGTTTTTGGTCTTTTTTTTGTTCTTTTTTTTTTTTTTTTTTTTGAGACAAGATGTTATATAGACCAGGCTGGCCTCAAACTCACTTTGCAGATGAGGCTATCATTAAACTCCTAATCCTTCTACCTCAGCCACTACCTGCTGAGATTATAGACTCACTCCATTTTGCTAGATGAAGACTTGGTCTTAAAGAAAGAAAACAAATACAGTCAGGTTTCACTTTTTTTTTTCTTTTCTCAAGACAGAGTCTCTCTGTGTAGCCCTGGCTAGCCTGGAATTTGCTCTGTAGACCAGGCTGGCCTGGAGCTCACAGAGATCTGCCTGCCGCTGCCTTCCCAGTGCCACCATGCCCCACTTGAGTTAAGCTTAAAAATAGAGATGCGCCGGGCCGTGGTGGCGCACGTCTTTAATCCCAGCACTCGGGAGGCAGAGGCAGGCGGATCTCTGTGAGTTCGAGGCCAGCCTGGGCTACAGAGTAAGTTCCAGGAAAGGCACAAAGCTTCATAGAGAAACCCTGTCTCAAGAAGAAAAAAAAAGAAGAAGAAGAAGAAAAAGAAAAAGGTAGAGATGCATTCTGAGAAAAACACAAGTGAGTATTGGTGTTGGTGGGGTACGTTTTTACACATGTGAACTAATGGAGGACCATTTAGCAAACAATATACATCCAGTTCACAAGTGATACTGTGTGGAGTACGAAAAATTAAACCTTATGTTAAAACTTCTGTCACGGACAGGGTGTGGTTGTACATACTTTTAATCTTAGCCCTCAGGAGGCAGAGGTAGGCAAATCTCTTTGAGTTTGAAGCCAGCCTGGTCAACACAGCAAGTTCCAGGCCAAGCAAAACTACATAGTGAGACTTTGTCTTAAAAAATTAAAAATAAGACTAGAACTAAAAATCTCTGTTATATCAAATAGCGGAGTAGAGAGTAAACTAGCTCACCAGTTTTGTTCTGTTTTGTGGGGGGTGGGCCCACACATGTGGAAGACAGAGGAGGCCATTAGATACTCTGGAACTGGAGTTACAGACAATTGTGAGCCACCTGTCATGGGTGCCGTGGTGGTTTAAATAAAAATGACCCCCTTAGGCCCCTAGGAGGTGTGGCTTCGTTGGAGTAGATGTGGCTTTGTTGGAGGAAGTGTGTCATAGAGTGGAGGATGGGAGTGGGGATGGGGGAGTGGGGGGTGAGGATGGGCTCTGAGGTCTCAGATGCTCAAGCCTGGCCTAGTGTGGCACCCTCTTCCTGCTGTCTGCCAATCCAGATGTAGAACTCTCAGGTACCACTCCAGCATCACATCTGCCTGTGTGCTGACATGCTTTCCGTCATGATGACAATGGACTAAACCTCTGAACTGTAAGTTAGCCCCATTTAAATGCTTTCCTTTGTAAGAGTTACCATGGTCATGGTGTTTCTTCACAGCAATAGAAACCCTAACTAAGACAGGTGCTTTTGAGACAGCGCCCGTCACTGGTGGCAGGAACAGCAGCGAGGAAGCAGTATGGAGCTGGTGCCAAGCTGCGGTGAGGCAGGGCACCCTAGGTGAGCGTGGTCGTGGAGCTGGAGACCCAATGCCCACTGGCTGCTCCCACTTGCCTTGGCCCTTGGTCTTTGGCACAGCCCCCGGGTCTGTACTTCCAGTTTCCACTTTGCCATTCACCATTGAGGCCAGGGACCACTGCCTCCTCCTCACCCAATTCCAAGCTCCACAGCCTGCCCAGTCTTGGCAGGCTAGAGCTGGCCAACCAGAAAAGGGCAGATCCTTCAAACCCACCTTCTCTTTTTTGATACATTTCTGGGTATGCCCTGACACATCCAAAGATGTCACAGCCCATCAATTTTAAACTGATGTAACCATTGCTTGCTTAGCCAATCATGTTTGCTGAATATGACCTAACTGTCCCTGGAATTCCCCTAGCTGGGCTTAAAAGGTGCCTTCGAGCTTCTCTTGGGGTCATTGCTATTTTGTTTTGTGGCTGACCCCTGCATGCAAGAATTTTCTCTTGAGGAATAAACGCTCTTACCTTTGCATATGTGAGTGGTGGTCTTTTGTGGGGTGATTCTAGACCCTAACACTTTGAAATGAACCCAGATCTTCTGCAGGAGCAGCAAGCCCTCTTAACTACTAAACCATCTTTTTGGCCTCTCACTAGTACTTTGTGTTGTTTTGAAGAAAAGGTTAACAATTTTAGAGCTGAGGCTGTAGGCTGGTGTCAGAGTATTTATCTAAACAAGGGTGAGGCTCTATGTGTGCGGCCCAATACTGCCGAGGAAGCAGAGGAGAGGGAAAAGAAAAAGAAAAAGAAAGATTGAACAAGAAACCAGACTTAGCCGGGCGTTGGTGGCGCACGCCTTTAATCCCAGCACTCGGGAGGCAGAGGCAGGCGGATCTCTGTGAGTTCGAGGCCAGCCTGGGCTACCAAGTGAGCTCCAGGAAAGGCGCAAAACTACACAGAGAAACCCTGTCTCGAAAAACCAAAAAAAAAAAAAAGAAAAAGCAAAAAAAAAAAAAAGAAACCAGACTTAGTGGTGCTTACCTTTAATCCTGGCACTTGGCAGGCAGAGGCAGGTGGATTTCTATGAGTCTGAGGCCAGCCTGATCTACAAATAGAGTTCCAGGACTGCCAGGGTTACAGAGAGACCTTGTCTCAAACCAAACCAAACCAAACCAAACCAAACCAAACCAAACCAAAACAAAACAAAACAAAACAAAACAAAACAAAACAGCAAACAAATTGAAGAAGTTTGTTGATTGTTGTCAAGGTGAAGGGCTGAAACCCACTCGTGTAAACTTTTAGATTTATATTAATGCTTTACATTCCCAATTAATATTAAAAAATTTACACACATATGAAAATGGAAAAGCTGCCAATACCTACTTTCTGTCTTGTGTTTTTCTTTTCTTTTCTTTTTTTTTTTTTTTTTTGGTTTTTTTGAGACAGGATTTCTCTGTGTAGCTTTGCGCCTTTCCTGGAACTCACTTTGTAGACCAGGCTGGCCTCGAACTCACGGTGTTTTGTGTTTTTCTACTCTCAGTTATATACTTAGGCACCGTTAGGCCCCCTGAGGAGGCAGGGAGAATCCAACATTCAAAACCACCAATAACAGGAAGGAGAAAAAAGTTTTTTTTGAGAGTGAATAAAGGCTTCCTGAGTGTGTTCTCCACGGTGGCGTGCTAGCTGGATGTCTTTCGTCACAACTGTTACATGTTTGGCATGGATCTCACACAGACTGGTATCTTCAAAAAGGCCAACCAGATGGGCCTCACTTGCCTCCAGGGAAGTGCTAACAGCTGCACTCTGGGAGCACAGATCTATTTTGAAGTCCTGAGCAATTTCTCTCACCGGACGCCAAAAGGGAGTTTGCCAAACACAAGTGACCTGACGGTGTCTAATTTCCAAGTGCCAGGGGCACCAGGCCGGTAAGCAGGAGGTTTCTTCACCTCTCCAGGAGAGGGTGCACTCTGAAGAGCCTTTAGCAATCACTCCCTGGGTGCTTCCGGTGTGTTTTCAGGCCTGGTTCTTTGTTCCAGTCATGGTAGAGCATTCTAGTCCAGGTATAGAGACATCCTCATCCCTCTTCTCTTCCAGTTGGTGCTTGCCAAACTAGAGGCAGCCCCACTAACCATCTGAAAACTTTTTTTTTTTTTTTTGGTTCTTTGAGACAAGGTTTCTCTGTATAGCTTTACGCCATTCCTGGAACTCACTCTGTAGCCCAGGCTGGCCTTGAACTCACAGAGATCCGCCTGCCTCTGCCTCCCGAGTGCTGGGATTAAAGGCGTGTGTCACCACCGCCCGGTCAATTCATGTAATTTTTATACCTGGGTTCCTTCTTTTCTTCCTCCCATCAGGATCTCACTAGGTAGTCCAACTCCTAAATCATGACATGGAGAATTATTATTAGTTATGAATGCTTGACCTTAGCTTAGGCTTGCTTCTTGCTAGCTCTTATAGCTTAACCTGTTTCTCTTCATCTATGTTTTGCCATGGGACTATTTACCTTTCTTTCTTTCTGTATGTTCTAGTCTGTGTCTAGCTGGTTGGTGACTGCCTGGCTTCTGGCCCTGGGCGTGTCCCTCTCTTTCTCCCTCATTCTCTTCTCCTTCTTCTCATTCTCCTCCTATTTATTCTCTCTGCCCACAAGCCCTACCTATGCTTCTCCTGCCTAGCTATTGGCCATTCAGCTTTTTTTTTTGTTGTTTTGTTTTGTTTTTTGTTTTTAAAGTCAGGTTTTCTCTGTGTAGTTTTGGAGCCTGTCCTGGAACTCACTTTGTAGACCAAGCTGGCCTCGAACTCACAGAGATCTGCCTGCCTCTGCCTCTCAAGTGCTGGTATTAAAGGCATGTGCCACCACTGTCCAGCTCTTTATTAGACCAATCAGGTGCCTTAGGCAGGGAACACATCTTTACATAATTAAACAAATGCAGCACACCTTTACACAGTTAAAGTAATATTCCCCAGCATAAACAAATGTAACACATCGTTGCCTTCCACAACATTTCTCCTTTTTGTCTAAATAAAAAGAGTTTTAACTTTAACACACTAAACCTATATACAACAAGAACAATTATCAAGTAAGGATTGCATTTACAATATCCAGTCCATTTGTATTTGGCAAATTCATAGAAAATACTCCATTATCTATTCCATCTTGAGGAGTCCAAAATTTTGTACCTAATTTTTCTTCTATCATAACTAAGGAAAACTGTAACTGAACTATCTAGTCTTCAACTCCATCAAAGATCCCAGAAGATATAATATTACCTAAGTAAACAGAAAGTACAGTGCAAGCCATTTCCAAGATTATAGAAACGACAGAGACATTTGGCTGTCTGGGTAGTCACCCAAGTTTCCTCTACAATGCTGGGGCATCATCTTCAGCCTACAGGCCTAGAATATCTGGCAGTCTCTCCTATGAAGCAGGAATTTTGAAGGACTGCCTTATCTTAGTGGGAGTGTACCACCACCACCTGGCTCTTTCTTCTTTTTTCATGTTTCTGGATTTTTTGTTTTTTTTTCTAAATGGAGTCTCATGCAGCCCACTAGTACTTGCTATCTAACTGAGGCTGACCTTGAACTCCTGATCTTCTTGTCTTTACCTCTCAAATGCTGGGATTACAGATATGCACCCAGCATGCCGAGATGTTGGTCAACTTTTTTTTTTCTTTTTTCTGCAAGATACCAAAGTAAGAAAGAATAGTGTAGTTGTTTGCTCTTTTAGGGGGCCTACCACCCAGCCACCAAATAAATACACACATAGAGGCTTATTCTTACTTATGGATGCCCGGCCTTAGTTTGGTTTATTTCTAGCTAGCTTTTCTTAACTTAAATTATCCTGTCTCCCTTTTGCTTCTGGGCTTTCACCTTTCTCTATTTCTGTATTTCTTTTCTTTCCTTCTTACTCTATGTCTGGCTGTGTGGCTGGGTGGCTGACCCCTTCTTTTCTTGCTCCTTGATCTTTTTTCTCTCTCTTTTTCTCCTTCTATTAATTCTCTTTGCCTGCCAGCCCTAGTTATCCTTTCTCCTGCCTTGCTATTGGCCATTCAGCTCTTTATTAGACCAATCAGGTGTTTTAGACAGGCACAGTAACACAGCTTCACAGAGTTAAACAAATGCAACATAGAAGAATGCAATACATCTTTGCATCATTAAACAAATGTTCCACACAAAATGAATGTAACATATCTTGGGATAATATTCCACAACAGAATAGTCTTTTTGAATCTGGAATTGTAGGTGTGCCTCACCCGTGATCTGAGCACTGGAGAGGTGAAGGCAGGAAGATTGCTGTAAGTCTGAGGCCAGCTGTGTTTATATGAGACCCTGTCAAAAATATTAATAAACCAAGACAAAAGAGATTATGTGGGGAGGGAGGGAAGAGGTGAACAAGGACAATGGAGCGGGGAGAATGAATATGAGAACATATGTGTCTTGGGACTAGAGGTAGGAGAAGCCAGTGAGATCAGGCATGTGAGCTGCCTCCAGAATCCCTAAGCATCTGTAAACTCTCACAAGTCAAATAACTGTGGCAGGAATCTTAAAAGTTCTTATTAATAAAACCAAACCCGGTGCCAGGTATTGGGGTGAATGCTGGAAGATCAGAGAAGCAGAACAAGCCACAGCTACCTCACCTTGCCAGTTCCTCAGCTGATCCTGTTTCCTCAGACTGGAAGCCTCTGAGTCCTCATCCGAATGGGTCTCAGCTGAACTGCTGCTCAAAAGCCTGAAAGCTTAACCAGCTAAAAGCTTCTAGTTTCTGGTCTTCATGCCTTATACATCTTTCTGCTTTCTGCCATCACTCCCTGGGATTAAAGGCTCACTTCTTGGGATTAAAGGCGTGTGTCACCATGCCTAGCTGTTTCCAATGTGGCCTTGAACTCACAGAGATCCAGAGGGATTTCTGCCTCTGGAATGCTAGGACTAAAGGTGTGAGTGCCACCATTTTCTAGCCTCTGTAGTGGCTGTTCTGTTCTTTGACCCCAGATAAGTTTATTAGGGTGCACAATATTTTGGGGAACACAGTACCACC
>CABHPP010136967.1:0-18797 GCA_902168425.1 Peromyscus attwateri | reverse complement strand
AGAAAGAAAGAAAGAAAGAAAGAAAGAAAGAAAGAAAGAAAGAAAGAGAAAACCAAATAAATGTAAAGGATGAGGGCATAGCTCAGTGGTTGTCTAGCATGTGTGAGGCCCTGGGTTCAATCCCCAGGACTGAAAATAAATGAATATTTGAGAAAAATTACAACAACTTGCAATTTAGCCAAAAAAGCAGGACACTTAAGCTTGGAGTGGAGAGATGGCGCAACAGTTCAGAGCACCTGATGCTCTTGCAGAAGACCCGGGTTCAGTTCCCAATGCACACATGGAGTTTATAGCCATCCATAACTCCAGTTCCAGGGATCCAATACCATCTTCTGGCCTCTGTTGGCACGAGGAACATATGCAGTGCACTTACATATATGCAGGCAAAACACTCATAGACATTAAAATAAACAAATCTTTTTTTTAAAAGATTTATTTATTTATTATGTATACAGTGCTCTGTCTGCATGTGTCCCTGCAGGCCAGAAGAGGGCATAGGATCTCATTACAGATGGTTGTGAGCCACCATGTGGTTGCTGGGAATTGAACTCAGGACGTCTGGAAGAACAGTCAATGCTCTTAACCGCTGAGTCATCTCTCCAGCTCCCAACATCTTTTAAAACAAACTAACAACAAAACCTTTGGGCTGAGGAAGGCTGGGCATAGTGGCGTAGACCCATAATTCCAAGCCAGTTTTCACCTAACAGATAAACCACAGCCTCTTAAACCTTGTCTCATTAGTAATTCTTTCTTTTTTTTCTTCTCTACTTGTGATATACAAACTTGCATTCAATACTTTAATTTAATCACTAAATTCCCATGGAAGATATTCATCTTATCTTTAGCTGCCCAGAATAATCTTCACACTGCCAAAAATTGTCCCAATCAGAGACACAAAGCTAACTTCCAGCTTGATGTGAATTCATGGTGGCATGTATCTACACAAATATGGCCCTACTTTTTTCCTGTGCTTTCTCTGCTTATAACACAGGGGTCATGTGACATGGAGCCTTCCTCAATACCTGGAAACCTGAGAGTCTCTCTGTGTTTCTAAACTGAAGGCTCTTTCCCTTCAAGTCCCCCATTGCTGTCTGTGACCACAATGCTCTAGCTCTCCTACTAAAGCCCTGATGAAGGTTACTGTATCCTTCCTCTCTATTGAACCCGCTGTGTCTTAGAAGCAGGAGAGATGGACCAGCCATGCACATGCTGGGGACAAGGGGTCTGGGCTGAAAAATTGAGGGAACCTTGTGGGATTCTGTATGGTGGACTCATACTCATGAGATAGAATGGTGATTCTTTTTTCCTTCCTTCCTTCCTTCCTTCCTTCCTTCCTTCCTTCCTTCCTTCCTTCCTTCCTTCCTTCCTTCTTTCCTTCTTTCCTTCCTTCCTGATACAACATATTGCCATGTAAGGGTCTTGAACTCTTACATTTCTTGCTTCACTCTTCTGAGTGCTTCTATTATAGGTGTGACCACAATGCCTGGCCAAAATGACTTTTTTTTCCCCCCTTGAGACAGGGTTTCTCTGTGAAACAGTCCTGGCTGTCCTGGAACTCACTCTATAGACCAGCCTGGCCTTGAACTCACAGAGATCCATCTACCTCTGCCTCTCAAGTGCTGAGATTAAAGGTGTGCACCACCACCACCACCACCACCACCACCGAGCAACAGTATGGGATCTGATATGTGCTATATACAAGGGATGGTTTCTGTTTCTGATTATTTCTTGTTGGATAAATAACAAAGTTAATTCTGAATCACCTGGAATAAGTTCAGTGGTTTCAATATGTAAGACAACTCTTTCTGCATATTGAGAGTCAATAACTATATTAAGAGTTCCTGGAAAATCTAATAATACCATGAGAATAGCATATAATTCTGACTTTTGAATGAAATAATAAGGGCTTTGAGCTACTTTACTTAAATTTCCTGACTTATAATTTGCCTTTTTTTTGTTTTTGTTTTTTGAGATAGGGTTTCTCTGTGTAGCTTTGCACCTTTCCTGGATCTTGCTCTGTAGACCAGGCTGGCCTCGAACTCACAGAGATCTTCCTGGCTCTGCCTCCCAAGTGCTGGGATTAGAGGCATGCACCACCACTGCCCGGCTGTTTTGTTTTTTTAACACAAATCTCTCAGAGAATATAAATCAAGAGAGGCTGGGGGATGGCTCAGTCAGTGAAGTGCTCGTCATGCAAGTGTGAGCAACTGACACTGGATTCCAGGTTCCCCGGAAAAAAGACAAAAATTCCGCAGAGCAGTAATCTGATGATATCAGATCTGGGGAGGGAGAGACAGGAGGATCTCCAGGGCTGGAATCAGCCTCATAATAGTGAGCTCCTGGTTAACTGAGAGATCTTTTCTTATTCTTCTACCCCTCTTCCCCCCCCTCCTCCTCCTCCTCATCATCATCATCATCATCATCAGCCGCAGCAGCAGCAGCAGCATGTTGCCCAGCATGCACACACTAAGTAAATGAATATAGTTTAAACATTTTAAACTAGAGGGCTGGAGTAATGGTTCAGTGTTTAAGAGTGTTTTCCCTTGCAAGAGGACTCAAGTTCAGTTCTTAGCATCCTAGTGGGTATCTCACAATCCCCTGTAATTCCAGTTTCAGGTGATCTGATGCCCTCCTCTGGCCTCTGTGGGTAACCCTCTTTTGTGCCCATGCCACCCCCAGGCCCACACATAAATAATACATAATTAATAAGAAATAAAAATTTTATAAAATT
The DNA here is from genome assembly GCA_902168425.1 of Peromyscus attwateri. Taxonomy (NCBI): domain Eukaryota; kingdom Metazoa; phylum Chordata; class Mammalia; order Rodentia; family Cricetidae; genus Peromyscus; species Peromyscus attwateri. The sequence goes on along the minus strand of CABHPP010136967.1, from coordinate 16,066 downwards.
TTAAGGTAGGGAGCAAGTGAGGAAGTCACCCAACATTGAACTCTGACCTCCACACTCATGGTCACACAGGTGAACCCTCACAGAGGAGCATGTTCACACACACACACACACCAAACAAACAAACAAAAAACAAAAAACAAAAAAAATAAAAAAATAAATTAAGTCCACAGAGCTTTTCACAGAGACATCTTAAGGATAACTTCTTCTCATTGTTATAGGAGGATTGGAATCATTACAGTCAATTTATTGGGACAGAAGACACATTAATTCCGTGTAAGTGCTGCCATGGAATAGAAGGATACCTACAAAAACTGGAGTCCCATGGAAAATGTAACCGAAATGTAGCATGCTACAACCTGGATGAATCTCAAAGCATGTTCCGTACAATAACCTCACACAAAAGACAAGTTCTCCACACCTTCATCTGTTGTGTCCAGAATAAGAAACCCCACGGCACAGAGAATAGGTGGAGGTTATCAGCAGTGAGAGGAAGGGAGGAAACAATGACTTCACCCATATGGAGGTTTGCCTGGTGCTCACAGTTCTGAAACTAGAGAGAAGCTGTGGTTGCCTCAGCTGGTGAACAGGCTCAAGGCCACCGAACTGTGCACTGAAAAAGATGAAGCTGATGTCCCAAAAATTTCCCCTCAGCAGGAACATATAAAAGAACACTTCCTGTGTAGCTCTGTCTGTCAGGTGCTAACAAGCTGCAGAAGGCCATGTGGGGCTGGAGAAGTAGCCACGGTGATAGAGAGCTTTCCCAGCATGCACCAGGCCCTGGCAGGACCCCAGGACTATGTAAACTGGGCAAGAGGAACACACATATGGTCCCAGCACTTCACAGGCAAAGGGAGGAGGATTAGAAGTCAAGGTTATTCTCGGCTGCTCATCACATTAATAAAAACAACAAAGGATGAGGCAGGTGTGCTGACACAAATCTGTAATCTCATCACTCAGAAGACTGAAGCAGGAGGATTGCCAGGACCAGGATGAGGTACATGAAGTGTCTGAGGCACACACAAGCAAAGGCTAAAGTGAAAACCAGCTCCCCTGCTTCTCAAACCCTGACAGAGTGACCTGTGCTGCTTTATACACAACTTGATCTTAAAGAGCCTGCACCCCAGATGGACACCTGGTGTGACAGGAGTCACTGTGACAAGTAGTGAGCTGCCCACCTTGTCACTCAAACAAGTACACAGAGGGCAAAATGAAGGGGGGCCAGGTAACTGTTCTCAACTATGGTACACCCATGCTGTACTGCCCTTCTCTGTCTGTTCTGGAAGGCGATGCTTCTCTTATGAAGGCCAGGATGTAGACTTCATTTGAGGTATGGAGTGATTGCAACAATAACTCCAGGGAGAGAATTGTCTCCGGCCACCATGCTTGTCCAGAGAACCAGTCTCTTCCTGGCCAGGCCAGTTTTGTTTTGAAAAGGGACTCACTATGTAGCCCTGGCTGCCTGAACTCACAGAGATTCATCTGCTTCTGCTTTCAACGGCTGGTATTAAAGTTGCGTGCTAGCATGACTGGCTGGTGCAGCTTTTTACACGACATTTTTGGTGTGTATATATCATTTTGGTTTCTTTGTAATGTTATATTTCCATAGCAGGTTTGTTGGTCTAGGCCTGTAATCCCAGCACTTCTGAGGCAGAGGCAGGAGGAGCAAGAGTTCAAGGTCACCCACAGCTACACAGAGAGTTCCAGGACAACCTCGGCTACATGATAGGAGACCTATCTGGTTTCTCCCTCAATCCCTCTCACCTTATATTTGAGACAGTTTCCCATTAACCCTGGGTCCTGGTGATGTGGTTAGACTGTGTGGTCCCAGGGACCCCCTTGTCCTTACTCCTCAGCACAGGGATGACAGGTGCACGTCCTACACCTGTGGATGTGGATCCGATCAGTTCCCACACTTCTGCAGCAAGCACTTCACTGACTGAGCTCTCTCCCGAACCCCGAGTCTACTTCCCTTTCTTTGTTTTTATTACTTAAAAATAACTCATTTATTTAACTTATGTATATGTGCTGCCTGCATGTATGTATGTACACCATGTGTGTGCTTGGTACCCGGGGAGGCCTGAAGAGATCATTGGATCCCCTGGAACTGGAGTTACAGATGGCTGTGGGTTCTGGCAGCCAAACCTGGGTCTTCTGAGAAAGCAGTGAGTATACTTAACCAGGGAAACATTCCTTAGCCCTATGTTTTTATTACATTTTATTTATTGATTTTGTGCCTGTATGCACATGTGTGTGGCCATGTATGTTGGATGTATGTGGTCCAAGGACAACTTTGAGGAGTCAGTCCTCTCCTCTTACCACTAGGGTACCAGGGATGGTACTCAGGGCCTCAGGTTTGGTAGCAGCACCTTTACCCTCTGACCCACTGTGATGGCCTAATGACATTCCTTTTTTTTTTTTTTTAATTTTTCCTTTTTCTTGAGACAGTGTCTTTCTGTGTAATCCTGGCTTGTGAACCCTCTAGTCCCCCATGGTTCATTGGCCACCGGGACACAGGGGCCATGGGGGCAGAAGTGGCAGGCAGGGCCTTGTCCAGCCTGTGAGTATGACGGAGACAGCCCTTTGGGAGACAGCTTCAGTGAGTCAGCTCAGCTTATTCCAGAGTACAGGGAAGATACAGGATTGGGGACAGTAGCTGGGGAATCATCTGATTTGCATTAAACAGCATGCTCCTATCATAACACTCCCAGTAGAAGTCTTAGTTATCATCTGTGGAAGCACAGTCCTATCATAATGCTCCTAGTACGACATCTAATTACCATACGGGCAGCAGCGAGAAAACTTCTGCAGGGAACTGAGTCCAGGGTCACACTAGAGATAAGTCAGGCATCAGGACCTAGAGACAGTCTCCAAATAATAAGGTCAGCTAGAGAACAGAGCACCATCTGCTGGGGGTGAGGGCAGGGGGTTGGGCGCTTGGGTTTTAGGGGAGTTTGGGGGCTGGGGGTGTCATCCATGTTCTTGAGCTCAGAGAAAGCTGCCAGGCCATGGTAGACTGCAAGCTCAGAGCAGCAGGGCCTCCCAGCACTGGGTGACCTGGAAGTTCTTCTGTGTACCAGGCTGGCTTTAAACTTAGAGAACTACCTGCCTCTGCCTCCTGAGTGCCGGGATTACAGATGTGTGCCATCCTGACATACCTTCACCATGTCCTTCTTCAGAAAGCCAGTGTTGCAGAATCCCCACTGTATGGAGCACACATCCTTCTTGACAGATTCATTTAAATATATTCAATGTTTTTCAGGAAAAAAAATTTTTTTGAGCTAAATTACAGGATGAATTAGAAAAAGAAAACCTGTCCACAGAACACACAGGTGATAAAGAGGGGAAACTTTTGAGTGACAAGAGTCTCAGGCTATAAACCAGATTGCAGCCTGGATAAGAAGAAGCCAGGTTCCCACAGCTCTCTGCTGCACTCAACACATGCCCTCCATGACAGTCTGGATCCCTGACTGGATCTCTAATAAGACTCCTTCCTCCTGCTCTCACGAACTAAAGCTTCCTCCTCTGTAATTTCATCTTTACCCACTGGAATCCCCGCTTTCCTTTAAGATCCAGAACAAACACCGCCTGCCATGACTAGCCCCGGATGAAAATCATGTCTCCCTCCTCAGTCCCAACACAAGGTAGAGTCCTGTCTTCCTTCCACAGTCTCTTCTTCCATGAAGCACAGTGCTGAAGAGCTGCTGCCTCTGTGGACCTCACCTAATTTCTCACATGGACACACACGCTAAAATAGAATCTGCTTAGTGGTTAAAGCAGCTGCAGCCAAGCCTGAAGTCCTGAGTTCAATCCCTGGAGCTGAAATTTTGAGGAGCCAGGAAGTGTGAGAAGTTAGGGTGTCTGTTAGAGGATGGGGGTCCCTGGCTCTAACAGAGATGGCAATCCTCTCCTGTAGAGAAGGGTTGAGCACGGGGAAGATTATGGAGTCCCAAAGACTCAGATAGAAGACACCCATCACCTCACAGGTCAGAGGATGGCCTTGGGTTGGATGTCTGACTCAAGGGGAGAATGACCTTTATTTGGGGGAGGGGGACAGTTAGGGAGAGAAGAGATTTGGGGAGGCAGGAGTTATAGAAAACAGGAAGGCCAAATGAATTAACTAGGGGGCAGTTGGAGAAACAAGCCCAAGTGTTTTGAGAGTTACCAGGACCCAGCAGTCTGGATGAACAGGTCTTTGGCTCATGGCAATTTGCAATGATCAACCCAGAGGACTGGCAGTGGAATGAGTGGGAGGAACTAGGGGAGGCTCAGAGACAGGGTAGAACTAACTCAGGGACATCTCAGGATCCAAGGGTTAGTCCTGGATGAGGTGCAGCTGCACATGCTCCCTGGGTTACAAGAGAGTTTCCAGCTCAGAGTGACTGTCCCTTTATTGAGAACCATGTTAGGAAATAGTGTTGAAAAAGAAGTCAGGAGTCTGGACTCAAATTCAGGTGGGTTTATTTCAGAGAGCCCGAGAACAGCTCACACTAAGCAAGTATGCTTCTCTTACAAACTAGGAACCTTTTACCAAACTAGGAAGTGGAGAGAGGAAGGGGGACTGTGTGCTTAAGCAGGTGACTAAGTCCTTCTTTGCAGACAGGTTTGGCTTTTTGCAGTTAAGTTGTGTCTTAAGAGTTCACCATGGGGTGCAGAGCACTGCTGTGTCCATGATGCCTTGTACACACCGTTGGCTTGTCTTGGGATCAAGCCCTGGAGTTGAACGTAGTCAGAAAGTTTCTCTCTTGCTCTGCAAGAACAGTTAAGGGCTATTAGCCACTGAGCCATCTCTGCAGCCCACCTTCCCAACCCTCAACCAGCCTTTTTTCCCCTGAGACAGGGTCTCACCATGTAGCTCTAGCCATCCTGGAACTCACTGCTTGTAGTAGGACAGGCCCATATGTGGTATTGTGTTCCCCGAAATATTGTGCATGCTAATAAACTTATCTGGGGTCAGAGACAGATCAGCCACAATATTAAACATAAAGGATAGGCAGTGGTAGCACACGCCTTTAATCCTAGCATTCCAGAGGCAGAAATCCATCTGTTCAAGGATACAGCCAAGCATGGTGACTCACACCTTTAATCCCAGAAAGCAGCCTTTAATTTCAGGGAGTGATGGTAGAAAGCAAAAAGGTATATAAGGCGTGAGGACCAGAAACTAGAAGCATTTGGCCTGGTTAAACATTTGGCCTGGTTAAGCTTTCAGCTTCTAGCAGCAGTTCAGCTGAGACCCATTTGGATGAGGACTCAGAGGCCTCCAGTCTGAGTAAACAAGACCAGCAGCGGATCTGGCGAGGTGAGGTAGCTGTGGCTTATTCTGTCTCTCTGATCTTCCAGTGTTCACCCAAATACTTGGCTCCAGGTTTGATTTTATTAATAAGAACTTTTAAGATTCCTGCTACATCTGGCACCCAATGTTCGTGGTACGAATTCATGAAAAAGCTGCTTGCCTGTGGCCTTTCGGGCCCCAGCTCAGACCTAAGCTACACATTGCCGGTTGTGGTGGCGCACGCCAGTAGGGTTTACTGAGGCAAGCAGAGGCAGGAGGATCCTGAGTTTGACGCTGGTCTAGGAGGCTTGGGAGAAGCTTGGGCCCAGGCCGAACCACAAACAGTGGTGGGACCATGGAGGCAGAGGCTGCTGCTCTGAGTTGCTGGCTGCTTCTCATCGTGTTGGTGACTGCGGTGATGCTGCTACCTGGGACAAAGAGTTTACTGCTACTTGTTCAGAAAAGAATTTCCAGGACCATCATGTTACAAAAAAACATTGGCAAAGGTCAGTTTGGAAAAGTTTGGCAAGACAAATGGTGGGGAGAAATTGCTGTGGAGATTTTCTCTTCTAGGGAAGAACGTTCATGGTTCCGAGAGACAGACATTTATCAGACTGTGATTACTCCAAACCACAGAGGAGGCACAAAAAAAAAAAAAAGTCTGCAGTGAACCATGACCACGCCTAACAGGGACTTTGAAATCTTCAAAAAGACAACAGGACTCCACAATGATGATTCCACAAGGACCATGGTAAAGCCATTAAGCTGATAAACACCACCAAAAGATTGACTTTGGACTACAAACTGCTTAGGACAATTTTGAGATGATTCAGTCTGACAGACTACTTGAACAAGGACTTGAAACAAGCCCTGCACTTTTTCATTATGCAGTGGCTGGACAAATGATATAGGACTTGACAATTAACCCCAAAATTTTCTTTTCAGGATCCCCTAAAGATGGAAGTAATTTTAAGAAAACAACGCCCACATTTCCAAGAGGTGGGATGGGAGGTTTTTGGTCGTTTAATGAGTTATGGATATTGTCATTGTTTATGACGGTTGGTTACAAGTTGTTAATTGTTAATGGTCAGGAAAAAAACTGAACATGGAGATTAGATTCAGAGGTTTTGTTTAAAAAAGAAAGAAAAAAGAGAAAAGAATATAGATATGAGATAGATCACTGAATCTATTCTGAGAAAAAAGATAAAGAATAATAGGATAAATGGGTAGATCACTGAATCTACACTAAAAAGAAAAAGAGGAAGATATAAAAATGACAAAAGGTAGATTACTGAATCTATTATGAAAAGAAAAAATACTTTTAAAAAGGAACTACTTGTTTTAAATAGGACAAGTAATGAAATTTTTTTTGTCTGAGTTTATCAAATATTACTGGACTTGACATTGTTAATATATAATGGAGTTTTTTTATCTGAATCTGTCAAATGTTAATGGACTAGACATCGTTAATGTAATCTTGACTGTGTATATATTGTATATACTTATTGGTTATAATTTTTCTTGTATTAGTTATAAGCTTTTTTAATTTTAGACAAAAAGAGGGGAAATGTGGTATTGTGTTCCCCGAAATATTGTGCATGCTAATAAACTTATCTGGGGTCAGAGACAGATCAGCTACAATATTAAACATAAAGGATAGGCAGTGGTAGCACACGCCTTTAATCCTAGCATTCCAGAGGCAGAAATCCATCTGTTCAAGGATACAGCCAAGCATGGTGACTCACACCTTTAATCCCAGAAAGCGAGCCTTTACTTTCAGGGAGTGATGGTAGAAAGCAAAAAGGTATGTAAGGCGTGAGGACCAGAAACTAGAGGCATTTGGCTGGTTAAGCATTTGGCTAGCAGCATTTGGCTGGTTAAGCATTTGGCTGGTTAAGCATTCAGGCTTTCAAGAAGCATAGTTCAGCTGAGAGCCATTCGGATATGAGGACACAGAGGCTTCCAGTCTGAGGAAACAAGACCAGTTGAGAAGTTGGCCAGGTGAGGTTAGCTGTGGCTTGGTCTGTCTCTCTGACCTTCCAGCATTTCACCCCAATAACTGGCCCCGGGTTTGGTTTTATTAATAAGAACTTTTAAGATTCATGCTACACCCATAGGTTGAACAAATTGTCTCAAACCAGTTGCCGAGGCATGCACATAACATACTTCTTATGAACCAACCTGGAGTCTGCCTGAGGACCTAGCAACAGGCACTGTCAGAAGTCCTGATCATGCCCAGCCAATGAGGGACAACCATGCAATGCCACCAGATTGGGACACAGCCTGGGTGTTGGGAGGAGGGTATATAAGGCCTTCCCTGTTATTGAATAAATGAGTCTGCTGTTTGCCTTCACCTGACTCCCAAGGGAGCCCTTAGGACCCAGCAACATCTGCTTAGACCAGGCTGTCCTCGAACTCAGAGATCTGCCCGCCTCTGCCTCCCAAATCCTGGGACTGAAGCCTGTGTCACCATGACCAACTTCTCCACTTTGGAACCATTTTGATTTTCATCAAGTCTCCAGGAAATACTACATTTCTAAACCTGAGTTGGGGTCTTTGTTTTGTTTTTTGAGCCACTGTTTTATGTGTCCCAGGCTAGCCTCAATTTCACTATGTAGCCAAGGCTGATCTTAAACATAGATCCTACTGCCTCCATCTCCTACAGACTAGGATTAAGGACACATGCCACCCCACCAGTTTCAATGCTTCTTCTCTTTAATGACAAGTATTTATGGGTCACAGTATGGGACTCTGACCCAAGGAAGAGTAGGTAGAGATATGAGACAAGATTGAGCGTAAATGTGGGAGCCTTGGCCCATGTGTGGAGTGCAGAGACAACTTTCTGAAGTTGGTGTCTCCTTCCACCAGGGATCTGACAGTCAAAGTCAGCTGGTCAGGCTTGCTGGGCAACCACTTTTAATCCATTTTGCCAGACCAAAATCACCCAATGTTACCAAGGGATGAATGTAAGCACAGATATTCACTCTATTAGTCTTTTATATATATTCTTAATTTTCCCATAATAAAGTTAAACAAGGTTAATGTATATACTGGAGACTTCTGAGTGTGTCCATTCCTGTCACCATCTTGAACTTTAGACACTTATTCTCAATGACCTGAAATATAGCTTTATTGGTTTGCCAGTCAAACTGTGCTAACAAATGAAGTCTAGACCCTGTCTCTTCACAGTCAAACTGCCTGCCTAAACAAACACACACCTTCTGTTCCTCACTAGTGGCTCTTTGTTTCTTGAAATGACAATACTATTCAGGAAATGTTCAAACTGTTAACTTGGAGACATCCTTGACTCCCCTCTGTGGAGATGGTACAGCAGGTAAAGGCAGCTGCTGCCAAGCCTGACAACCGGAGTTTGGTCCCTGAGTACCTATGGAATAAAGACACAACTGACTCCATTAACTTGTCCTCTACCTCCACAAGCACACCATGGCATAAGTGTGACCACACAATACACAAATACATGTAATGAAAATAATATAAGGGACTGGAGAGTTAGCTTAATAGTTGAGTGTACACTGCTCTTCCAGAGGACCCAAGTTAGGATCCCAACACCCACATCAGTCTCTTCACAGATGGGTGTACTCCAGCTTCAGGGAATCTGATTCCCTCTTCTGCCTCCCATACACCTGAAGACAGCTGCACACACTCACAAACACTCTTCAGCTACAACCTGCCACATGGAATCCTGTCAATTAAGTTGGAGAGAGAGTTGGCCACCTAATGATTCTGTGACACAGAACTTTGCAATCCTCAGAAACTTCCTCCTTCCTCCTTAGTGAAGGCTGGTTGATTATATGATGCAGAAATTGGCTTGACAAAGGCAGTTCACTTCAAACATAGTCAAAATACTATGTTTTCTCTTTAAATGAGCGAGTGTTGGGTGTGATGGCACATGCTTATAATGCCAGCACCTAGAAGGATGAGGCAGGAGTACTTCTTGTGTTTGTGGCCAGCCTGGGATACAAAGCAAGATTTTATCTCAAAGATAAACAGAAATTCAAAATATCAGGTGGAAACAAGTTAGAAAAGAGAACAGCGGGGCTAAAGAAGTGAAAACAGGGGCTGGAGAGAAGGGTCAGTACTAGAGAGTCGACATTCTTTTTTGTTTTTCATGACAGGGTTTCTCTATGTGTCCTTGGCTTTCCTGGTACTCACTTTGTAGACCAGGCTGGCTTTGAACTCACAGAGATCTCCCTGCCTTTGCCTCTCAAGTGCTGGGATTAAAGGCATGCACCATTACCACCCAGCCAAGAGCTGAGGTTCTTAAGTTAGTTAAATTCTAGACATTTTCAGTTCAATTCCCAACACTGATTTTGTGGCTCACAACTGTCTGTAACTTCAATTCCAGTGAATCAGACATTCTCTTAGATATACATGCAGGAAAAACATGCATACATATACGTGGTGTTAGTTTATTTGTGCTCTAACAAGTAAATCTTGTGTGAAAATCAGAAGGAGGAGCTAGCCATTAGTTAACCACTGAGGTCTGTAGGTCTGTACAGACAGACAGGAAGTGATATGGCTGGGCAGAGAGAAAGTTATAAGGCAGGGTGGAGAAGGAGCTTGCTCTTTTCTTAGCTGAGGTTTTCATAGAGGCAAGAACTAGTGGCTGGCTGCTCTGTCTCTCTGATCTTTCAGCATTTACTCCTATATCTGACTCTGGGGTTTTTATTATTAAGACCAATTAGAATTTGTGCAACACATATAAAATAATACAATCAATTCTTTTAAAAAGTAGAACTTCAACATCTTTAGCCATCAGGGAAATGCAAATCAAAACAACTCTGAGATTCGATCTTACACCTCACAGAATACCTAAGATAAAATATACAAGTCACAACTCATGCTGGAGAGGATGTGGAGCAAGGGGAACATTCCTCCATTGCTCATGGGAGTGCAAACTTGCACAGCCACTTTGGAAATCAATATTGTATTTTCTCAGAAAACTAGGAACCAATGTACCACAGGACCTATCTATATCATTCCTGGGTAAGTACCTAAAGAATGCTCAATCATACCACAAGAACACTTGCTCAGCTACATTCTAAGAAGGTTTATTTTGAATAGCTAGCACCACATCTAGGAAACAACCTAGATGTCCCTCCACTGAGGAATGGACAAAGAAAATGTGGTACATTTACACAATGAACTATATTATTCAGCTATTAAAAGCACTGAGATCATGAAATTTGAAGGTAAATGGATGGAACTAGAAAAAATAATCCTAGCTGGGTGGTGGCACATGCCTTTAATTCCAGCACTTGGGAGGCAGAGACAGATGGATCTCCATGAGTTTCAGACCAGACTGATCTACAGAGCTTATGCCAGGACAACCAGGACTACACAGAAAAAAAAATCATCCTGAGTAAGGCAATCCACACCTACAAAGACAAACATTACCTATGTACTCATTTATAATTATAAATTATCTGTAATATAAAGGATAACTATGCTACAATCCACAGACCCAGAGAGACTTGGTAAGAAGAAAGGTTCCAGGATGAGGAAATGCCTGGACCTCCTTGGGAAGGGGAAATAGAAGAGATTTCATAAGTGGACTGTGGGCAGGTGGGGATTGGAACATGAGTGATCAGGTTCGGGGAGTGGAGAGGGAGAGTACTGAAAGAGACTGGGAAGGAGGTTTCATTTCAGGGTCAGGTAAACACCTGGTGCAAGGGAATCCCCCAGTAATCTACAAGGATGACCTCAGCTAAGATTCTTAGTAATCATGGATACATTGCCTGGCCATCTCCTGTGACCAGGCAAGTCTACAAGTAGAAGGAGTGGGAATCCAACCCAGCCACATAACCTTTAACTTACAGTCTGTCCTGCCTATGGGATGTGCTGGGGTAAGGTTGGCCTATAGATTGAGGGAGTGGGCAATTAATGACTAACCTAGCCTAAAAACCATGCCAGGAGATTAAGCCTACCCCTGACACTGCCTGGAGCACCAGGGCCCACAAACTTAATGACCCAGAGACCTAGGATTGAAGCAAACACAACTGAAGGAAAGAAAAAGTCAATATAATGATGCCCAATGATATTCTGCTGTAATCATAGATTGGTACCTAGCAAAAATCTCTTCAAAGATTTCTCATTCCGCAATGTAAGTAAACAGATGCAGGCCAACAGCCAGCGTTCGGGTTGATCTCGGGGAATCCTGCAGAAGAGGGGAAGAAAGGAATGTGGGAGCCAGTGTGGTCAAGGACACAAGAAAACCCACAGAATCAACTAACCTTGCCAAGGACTGTGGGAGTATACAGCAGGTAACAACTAGTATTTGATAGGTTGGTCCACCTATTGGGGAGCAACACATGGCAAACTATGGGGTTACTGACTGTAAATGACTGCTTGCTTCTTTTCTGTCTGTAATTTTTCTCATGTGCCACTGCATTTCTTTTTTTAAAAACAGCTATGAGTATTCTGCCCACTACTTGTGTGTTTATCTTGTGAAAATATTCCATCTATTGGGCACACTTATAGATGTGGATGTTCAGGACAATGATTTCTGTTTAAACTGTATAATTCTGATGAATAGAAATAATGCTAGAATATTTTTCATAACTGACACAGGAAAGTAACAGTATTCTCAGTCACATATACAGCTAATTTTAGACTTCATAACATATTCAAAACAGACTAGCTGCCCCTGCAGAGAATACACAAAGATGAGTTCCAGGTGTTTATTGCTGAATTAAGGCCAGACTTGGAGCAATGTTGATAGACATAACCCTCTGCAGTAATTCTCTTTCTACACAAACCCCAACAACTCAAGGTTCAACCAACCTACTGTCATTATTAAGTCCTGAATTTCAATTTCATTCTTTGTCTGGAAATGCTAACCACTCAAGCTACATGCAAGGCTAAGCATTACTCATTGGCCAGTCAATGTGACTTTCCTAGCCTGAGAGAAATCGTGTGATTCCTTATGTGTATCATTTTGGCTCTGTCTCTGATTGTTTACTCAAGAAATGCTTTGTGACCCTGAAAATGTAGCTCATATTTGTGCAGAGTTTGTCTGTGAGTGCTGCTCTGTAGCTCTATATAGAGGAGCTGTTAGAGAACTACTGTGTATTAGTGTGTGTTAGGATGAGTGTGTGTGGATGCTGAGTGAGGGACATAGCTAAATGGGCAGAGAGAAAAAGTGTTAGAGATGAAGAAGTGTGAGATATGAAGAAGTATGAGATATGAAGAGGAAGTGTAAGAGAAGTGTGAGAGAGAAAAGAAGAAGAAGAAGCGTGATGTGGAGGCCCATAAACATTTTTTAGTGAGATCTGATCTTGCTTCTCCCAGCAGGGCTGCATTAGAGGATTGCTTGACCATGTGTATAGTTACCAGGTGATTGGAAGGGTCTACACTTGGTTGAGCTGGGGGGAGGTCTTTTTCTCCACCCCTTGGCATTCCTATAAATAGCCCTTTAGAAGAGACAGAAGTGGCCAGTGGATAAGGACCCATGCCCTCCCAAGGCCTCTTGTGTTTCTATCGGTTTCTCTCCCCTCTATCCTTCTATCTAAATCTCTTATCCCTCTCTCCTCGAGATTACCCTGGGGTAAAATGTGGGAGCCAGTCTCCCATCTGGCCTCCCATAGATCATGCCAGGAACAGGTACCAGGGACTTGGCAAAAGGAGAGAGGGGCATCATGGGTATAAGGAGGCATGCCTAATAAGGAACTGAAAAATTAAGGCAGTGGTGTTTTATTCTCGGTAGTGAAAGTTAGGCGGCAGAATGCCGAAGTTGAAAAGTGAGGCTGCAGCATCTATTTCTCTCTATCTAGGTTTCTTTTGTTTTTTCTCTCTTAATTTCTATCTATAAAAATTAAGAAAAAAAAGTAAGGTAGAAAGAGGAATACAGTGTAAGAAGAAATTTAGAATAAGTGTAGAATTAGGAATATTGGGTAAAAAGAAACTTAGGATAAGGTTGAATACGATAAGCAAAAAGACAGAGGAACTATGTCCTTGATTTCTAACTATTGGGTTATGAATGCAAACTCGGGAAGAGTCAGAGAAAAGACTATCAAAGATAAGAAAAAAAAATGGTAGGAAAAGCTTCCTGTAGAAGCTTTTGGCCTGTAAACAGCTTAATTCTAAGTCCTGAGTGGCAGAGGAAAGAATTTTCCTTGAGGCAAATGCGGATGAAATGAAACACTCCACTCTGCTGGCAGATGCCATAACAACACCTTACATTAAAGTTAGTTTCCATTTGACCATGAAGCCAAAGAGAACAGATGTCTCAGGAAAAACTTAGCAAACTCTCTCTCTAAAAAAGTAAAACTTTTTCTGACTTTTTTTTCCCTCAGATTTCTTTTCTTCCTGTAAGGGCAAAATTAGATTCACCTGGAAATAACATCTATCAGAATGAGAAAATCACCTGTAATTGCTCTAAGAAAAAACAAAAAACCTCTCGAAAATATGGCAAATCCTCTTTGCTAGTCCTGTCTTTCCTTCAAGTTGGTAAAAAACAGCAGCCAGAATCCTGTGCAGCCACAGCCTATGCCTGAGAAAGTGCAGGCAGAAAGCCAAGCATTTCCCAAGGTGGAGCCACAGCAAAGGCAATGTGGGACCTGGGGTGGGGCTGCTGGTGTGGAAGCAGTTAGTAGAGAATCTGAGCCCCAGCTAAGGTTTCAGGGACTCTACATCTTGGGGGAGGGGACAAGAGAGAATGCATGGAGAATGTAACAATGTGGAATGTATCTATGTGGAGACAGATTTTCAGAGAAAGATTTTTTTAAGGTGACTTAAAAGAGAAAGTTACCATAAGAAACTGTGTTTCCTTATTTACCTGTCAGATAGACAGAAATTTACATCTAAATACCCTCAGACAAAAAAGGTTCCTGAAGTCCGGATCCTCTGAGGGCTTCTATTCACAACCCTACAGCAGTTCTGGGAGCTTTGTTAAACCTGGTCTCATAGGGCCTCACAGAGACTGAACTGACAACCAGGGAGCCTGCATGGGACTGACCTAGGCACTCTGCATGTTTGTTACAGGTGTGTAGCTTGGTCCTCTCGTGGGACTCTTAACAGTGGGAGCAGGGCCTGTCTCTGACTCTTTTACTGGCTTTTGGGACCCTACTCTCCATACTGGGTCACCTTGCCCAGCCTTAATACATAGGAGGTGCTTAGTTTTCCTGCAAACTTGATATGCCATGTTTGGTTGATACTCGTGGGAGACCTGCCATTTCTTGAACAGAAAGGGAGGAGGAGTGGATTCGTGGGTGGGTGAACAAGGGGGGGGGATGGGGGGAGAGACATGAAGGAGAGGAGGGAGGAGAAACTGTGCCTAGGATGTAAAATAAATGAGTAAATAAATAATGAAAAAGAAAAAAAGCAGAACTTACCTTTTTAATTTTCTACCAGAGACAAAGACCATATCTTTCATGGGAGGTATTGTGCATCTCTCAGTCAATTCCTTCCTGGAGAAATCAATGGTGACTGTCAGCTCTAAAGGTCAGATTGGAATGTATTAACAATCACTTCTCAGATTAAGCTATTTCATACACCGTGGGTCCCCAACCACAGAGTTACAGATCTTTTTTTTTTTTTTTGGTTTTTCGAGACAGGGTTTCTCTGTGTAGCTTTGCGCCTTTCCTGGAACTCACTTGGTAGCCCAGGCTGGCCTCGAACTCACAGAGCTCCGCCTGCCTCTGCCTCCCGAGTGCTGGGATTAAAGGCGTGCACCACCACCGCCCGGCAGAGTTACGGATCTTGCTCCCCTAAGGAAGGATACAAACACAAATCTCTCATAGAATATAAATCAAGAGAGGCTGGGGGATGGTTCATCAGTGAAGTGCTTGTCTTGCAAGTGTGAGCAACTGACACTGTATTCCAGGTTCCCTGGAAAAAAGCCAAAAATCCAGGCAGAGCAGTAATCTGTGATATCAGCTCTGGAGAGGTAGAGACGGGAGGGCCTCTGGGGCTTCTCAATCAGCCAGGGTATCTTAATAGTGGAGCTACAAGTTCATGGAGAGACTATTTTTTACCTCCTCATCCTCATTGTAGTGTCCAGCATGCACACACCAATCCAATAAATACAGTTTAAAAATTTGAAAGAGTAGAGAGCTGGAGTGATGGTTCAGTGTTTAAGAGTGTTTGCTGCTCTTGCAGAGGACTCACATTCAATCTCCAGCAACCACAAAGGGCTGCTCACAATCACCTGTAACTCCAGCTTGAGGTGGTCTGATGCCCTCCTCTGGCCTCTGTGGCATTGCACTCACATGTGCACATGACCACCCCTCCCCACCATATATGCATATAATTGATACAAAATAAAAATTAAAAAAATTTCTAAAATGGTAAGGTAGAGGAAGACACCCAACACTGGCCTCTGACCTCCACACTCATGCTCACTCATGTGTATACACACAGAGGAACCTGTACACACACACACACACACACACACACACACACACACACACACACT
Organism: Peromyscus attwateri; assembly: GCA_902168425.1. NCBI lineage: Eukaryota > Metazoa > Chordata > Mammalia > Rodentia > Cricetidae > Peromyscus > Peromyscus attwateri. The sequence continues at coordinate 362 of CABHPP010136967.1, read as the reverse complement.
CAAGCAAAAAGAAAATAAATTAAGTCCACAAAGCTTCCACAGGGATGTTTTAAGGCTAACTTCTTTTCATTGCTATGAGAGAATCGGAATCATTGCTCTCAATTCATTTGAATAGAAGAAACATCAATTCTGTGTACGTGCTACCATAGAACAGGATACTTACAGCATCTGGATTCTTTTAGAGAATATAACGGCAATGTACCCTTGCTGCAATTTAGGATTCTTAGCAAGAATCTCACACACTTCAGAACTGGCATTCAAGACGTTGTTCTCCACATTCTAAAGAGTGGACAGTGAGAAATCAAAGGTGGGACTGCTGGTAACTAGCATCTTCTCTAAGAGGGGAACTGACTTTATTTTTG
>CABHPP010136966.1:0-63341 GCA_902168425.1 Peromyscus attwateri | reverse complement strand
CCGAACAGAAAATCTGACTTTAGTCAGAGGAGTTAACAAAAACTTTTTTCAGGAACACTGGCAGCCAAGGACACACTCTATGCCCACTGCTCCCCCTCCCTTCCTTTACTGTGATAACTTCAAGGTCTCTTCTGCTGGCCAGCAACTTCTCTTGTTAACCCTTCTCTGTCCTGATATTGCTTTACATAAAAGGTTGTAAAAGGTCAGGGGGGATATGATATAAACTGTTTGTTATGGTTTCTTATACCTACAAATACTGAATTTGAAAGTTAATTCTGGTTGGTTTTCTTCTTAAAAATGGCTAATGATTCTACAAACTGCTTATATGAACAGGTATATGACTTAAAAATGTAAGCAAGCTTTAACTGTATGTATATATGTATGTATGAAAGTTGGATCCAACTGTGTGTATGTGTGCAAATGATTACTGTTTTAAAAAATATGTGTAACACCTAAGTACTTATGTGTCTACCAAATTTTCAACAACAAGTTTCCAGAAAGTCTAAATAAATAACAACATATGTTTAACAAATAAGATATTTGATAAATATTAAAGCTACACATCAATGCCTTTACACAGAAATATACCTTGCTCTGACAGCTAAACTTTGTAATTTAAGATTTACCCATGTAAAATGATAATGATTTTAAAGGTATAACAAGATCATAAAAAACAGCTGAGGTTTGTAAATATATGGCAAGACTGGAGTTCCAAAAAGAATCTGGTTACAATGATGGACCATAGCAGTTTTGAAAATTGCCAGTGTCAGATGATGTTCACCAGAAGCACCAGCCATAATAAAATAAAACAGACAGACTATGTGCTGCCAAAGGTAAGATCAAAGAAATCATCCAAGCCTCTAAGTAAAAGATTATGATGATGCCATGTTTTCTCCCCCTTAAAGTAAAAAGGGTACTTTATTGTTGATATTACAAAAGACATTTGAGAGATCTCAATCTTTTAAAAACAGTGTTTATAGTTAAAAACCAATAACCCAAAGATGTTTCTCCTTACCCAAGGTAACATTCAGGCTTAAAAATCTCTGTAGCCTCCTTGTATTTGCTAAGTTTGTTAAACTTAAGTTATTTGGATAAGCTGATGCATATATATGTCTTATATTGACATTTTGTTTTGGTTTCTTTACTGAATCTGTATTTGATGCTAAAAAAACTTCAACTTAAAAACATTGTTTTTTGATAGTTAGTCATAAATCATCAAGTTTCTTTTGGTTGTAGTCAGGATAAATAAGTACTGATGTAATATTACAGGGATAAGTTTGCTCATTCACTCAGTCCCTTGCATATGTTTTCAGGGTTGAGCTTGAAACAAGTAATTAGAAACAAAATTTGTCTATTCAGATACCTGAACAACCCTCATACTGCAGAGATCTACAGAATATGGCATTTAAATGTTGATCTAAAGGTTTATTATATCAAACAGGCTTTCTGCCTGGCAAAGGATTAGGAAAATTTGAACAGGGGGCGAACTCAGCCCATCATGCCTACACCCAAGCTGGACAAAAAGAGCTTAAGGACCTCACCCACCAGATTCAAACTCTACAGGCCAACCTCATCGAGATAGCCTCACCTTCTAAAGTAAGCACAAAAAGACAGGGCACTCAGAGGCGGGCGCCCACAATGTCCCTCTCCTTTCCAGTAATAACTCGCTCGACTAATCAGTCTCGAAGCGCTGAGGAGACAAAACAGTCAGAGGAGACAGAGAAACCAACAGAACAGCCAGACTCGTCCAATGACCAGGAAGGAGGGGACACAGAGGGAGATAATGAGGAGACTGATAATGCGGTCTCGGGTTCAGAGGAGAAAGCCAAAGACGAATTGGCTGATGACAGGGAAGAGCCAAAAGAACCCGATAATTGTAGCTCTTCTGGCTCCCATACATTTAAGAAAATAAAACTTAGAGATCTAAAAGATTTATACAAAGCTGTTAAAAATTATGGCATCAATGCCCCGTTTACAGTTTCTATCCTGGAAGGGCTTGGACAGGGAGGCAGTCTCCTCCCCCATGAATGAAATAAAATTGTCCAGTCAGTCTTGACCCGCAGTCAGTATTTGACCTGGAAGGCGGAATTTATAGACAGAGCTGAAACGCAGGCTGCCTTAAACAAACGCAGCCCGCAGATGGCCTCCTGGTCCGTAGACAAACTGACAGGGCGAGGCAATTTCACTGCAGAAAGTAAACAGAGAGGCTTACCGGTAGGACTCTTGGCACAAACTTCCCAGGCAGCCCTAGCGACGTGAAGAGCCGTCCCCTCTATGGGATCGGCCAGCACCTCACTGTCCAAGAATATACAGGGAGCTAATGAGCCTTATGCTCAGTTTGTGGCTAGACTATTAGAAGCTGCTGAGCGGATTTTGGGAGAGGATGGTGCTAAAAACATCATGGTTAAACAGCTGGCTTTAGAGAATGCCAATGCAGCCTGCAAAGCCGCCTTGAGGGACAAAACTAAAATTATGGACCTTAATGAAATGATTAAACTATGTAGTGAATGGCAAGAGACTGTGCCCTTACTTTGAGTACACCTCCTGGTTGCTAAAGGAAAGTCCTTCCTTTATATCCCCTGCTAGTGTGCCAGTTAATGATGTTAGGAATAAAAACCTCCACTAGATATTTTGAAAAAGAGCCTGACGTTACCATTATGCCATATGATAAGGAACACCCAGAATGGCTGTGCACCCGTAGTCCTGACTGGGCCATCCTTGTCTGCACTTATGTAGGGAAATTTGGTACACAGATGCCCAGTAATAAACTTCTACAATTTTTCTCCCTTACTTCTTTTGTTTTTCTCAAGAATACCCAAATGGAGCCCATCCCAGGTTCCCCTGTGTTTTTCATAGATGGGACAAAAAATGGTAGGGGCTTTACAGGTTTTAGAGATGGTCCCAGTAATTAAACCTGTTACTTCCACCTTCCAAATGTTCTCTGAATTACAAAAATTAATCCAACAGAGGTCATTGCCCTTTTATGTTGGCCATATTTGTGCCCACATAGGCCTGCCTGGGCCCTTAGCTCGGGGAAATGAGCTTGCTGATTCTGCTACACGTTCTATCTTAATTTCTCATTTGGAACATGACCAGGTAGCAGCTGCTCGTGAGGCTCACCGCCTTCATCACCTCAATGCTCAAACTTTGAGACAAAGGTTCTCAATTACCAAAAAACAGGCTAGGGAAATTATAAAAAACTATAAAAATTGCCTGATGCTCCTGCCTGAACCCCATTATGGAGTAAACCCCAGAGGGCTTATACCTGGACAGATATGGCAGATGGATGTCACCCATGTTCCTTTGTGGTGGTGTTGTATTGCCCAAAATATTGTGTACGCTAATAAACTTATCTGGGGTCAGAGAACAGGACAGCCACAATATTAAAGGTTAGGCAGTGGTAGCATACGCCTTTAATCCTAGCATTCCAGAGACAGAAATCCATGTGTTCAAGGATACACCCAAGCATGGTGACCAACGCCTTTAATCCCAGAAAGCAAGCCTTCAATCCCAGGGAGTGGTGGTAGAAAGCAAAAAGGTATATAAGGCGTGAGGACCAGAAATTAGAGGCATTTGTCCTGGAGAGGCATTTGGCCTGGAGAAGCATTTGGCGTGGTTAAGCATTTGACCTGGTTAAGCATTCAGGCTTCTAGCAGCAGTTCAGCTGAGAGTCATTCGGATATGAGGACATAGAGGCTTCTAGTCTGAGGAAGCAAGACCAGCTGAGGATCCAGCAAGGTGAGATAGCTGTGGCTTGTTCTATTTCTCTGACCTTCCAGCGTTTACCCCAATACCCGGCTCAGGTTTGATTTTATTAATAAGACTTTTAAGACTCATGCTACATTCCTTCTTTTGGTAAATTAAAGTTCATACATGTTACTGTAGATATTCAATGGATTTATTTATGCCTCTGCTCACAGTGGAGAAGCCACCAAAGATGTTATCAATCATATGTTACATGTTTTCACAGTGCTGGGTCAACCAAAATGTGTAAAAACTGACAATGGCCCAGGATACACTAGCAACAAGTTTAAACGATTCTGCTTACAATTGGAAATAAAAGCATGTCACTGGGATACCCTATAACCCACAGGGACAAGGCATTGTGGAACGAGCTCACCAAACCTTAAAAAATACTATTAGTAAACTCAGCTCACAGGAAACCCTGTTCCCTACCAAAGGGAACCAAAAATGTTGCTTGCACATGCTCTCTTTGTATTAAATTTCTTAACTTTAGATGGCTTGGGAAAATCTGCGGCTGAGAGACATTGGCACCCAGAAACTAAACAAAGATATGCTCAGGCCCTTTAAAAAGATCCAATCACCAAAAAATGGGGCGGCCCTGATCCAGTTATACTCTGAAAAAAGGGGTCTGCATGCATCTATGATTCCAAGGTAAATGGAGCTCGTTGGCTACCAGAAAGGCTGATTAAGCCCTGCCTCCCTAGACTAAGGAAATAATAATTGTTACGTCCAGGGCACAGCCCTGAGACAAAAATTCTTTTTCTTCCCTTACAGAAATGCCTGCAGCTTGGAAAATAAAGGGAGCCATGGACCTCTCAAAGGCGGGACCTGTTCGTCTGAGACCTGTTCGTCGCTGGCCTCGAGGAGTCAACCCCTGCTTCATCGTCTGCCTACTACTCCTCCCCCCTCTTTTGCATTTCTAAAGAAAGCCCCCATGCTATTAAAAGGCTTACCTGGCGGGTTTTAACACAAATGGGGGAGGAGGTCTGGAGGGCCGCTGCAAACCACGCCCCTTACTCCTAATGGCAGCCACTCACTCCTGACTTCTGTCAGCTAGTTGCTGGATTAGAATCTTGGGATATATCTACTATTAGCCAACACCAGTTAAATGGCATGGAAAGGCAAACATTTACAGACCGCTGGTCAGGCCCTTTTGGAATACTTTATGGTATTAACTCTGCCATGATGACTGCCCTAGGCTGTGTTAGTCCTACAGCCCGTTGTAGGTTGGAACAATCTAACTTCTATGTCTGTCCCAAGGACGGTAGGTAGGAGCCGAGCCACGGCTGCCAGATGTAGAGGAGTCGAGACTTTCTTTTGTGATCGATGGGGGTGTAAAACCACAAGGGCAGCTTACTGGAAGCCATCTTCATCTTGGGATCTTATTTCAGTTACAAAGGGATACAGTGAGCCTGACATAGTAGCCATTTCTTCAGGACCAGATTTCCAAAAAGCTTGACAGCACAAAAGTGGTCCATTTTTTCTTTTTTAAGTAAAAAGGGGGAATTTGTTGGAGACTGACCTAGGCCTGTGTGAATTAGATCTATTGTGCTTTGAATTTTTGCTAGGAGGCTTGCATAGTTAGAATGGCCTTGGCCTAACTAAGAAGTATACTTTTAGAGATAGCTTTGAACAGTAATCGGCCACCTGCAAGGCCTTGGACCAAAGAGACTTCACCTCCCCCCCCCCCCCACCACTCTGACTTCTCCTAAAATTTTCCACCCTCCTCTCTCAGTTACCCCTCCCTGCTTAAAGTCCTCTATAAAAGCATCAGCAATTCAGTTAATAAACGGAGCCTTGACACTACTCAGAGTGACTCAGTTTCTCATTTGTGCTTGGCTTCGTTCTCCTTCTCTCCCCTTGGCTTTCAGGTGTTTCCCGGCTCGAGACCCACGAGTAACTGGACCTGCAGGCCGGGTCATTATATAAAAAACAATTTTATAGTTTTTTAAAAAATTTGCATCTAGGACAACTTCAAAGCGCTTAGCTAAGATGGTCCAGCTTCACAGACTACAACAGCCAGGATTTCAGATAAGCCTTGCACTTTCCCATCACACAGAGGCTGGACAACAAATGACACAGCCAGCTTTCCCAGGGCTTGACCATTATTCCAATTTTCTCAGGGTCCCTTAAGTATGCTATCTTCTCCCAGATAATAGAAAGTGATTTTTAAGAACATGACACCTACATTCCCAAGAGATGAAGTGGGTAGTTTTCAGTCATTCAGTGAGTTATTGAGGTTTGTCACTGTTTAAGGGGTTAGGTGCAAGTTGTTATTGGTTAGGGTAAGAGAGGAAGCTAAGCAAAGGAGGTTAGATTCAGGGACCTCTTTCTAAATAGAAAAAAAAAGGAGCTATAAGTGATAGAATAAAAAGGTAGGTTATTGAATCTACTTTTAAACTGATAAACTATTAATCTAAAATATTTAAATTGATATGGATTTTTGTAAATTGGTACAAATTTAAGGTTATTTTTATTAGAACACATTATATATATGTTTCTATTCTTGTTTAAGATATTTTTGTTGACACAAATTTAATGTTATTTTTGTTTTAACATACTGTATATATGTTTCTACTCTTGTTTAAGGTATTGTACCTATGCAGCTCATTTAAAATGTAAAGTTCTAGTCCTTGAACACTATTATTAAAAACTGTTTAGGATAATTAATAAATGCAGGTTAGTAGTTAGTCACCTATTGCAATGGAACTTGTAGTCATGTTAGGTGTGTTTTCAAGGTCAAACAGAGATTTATTTTAGATAGTCATCAAACAATTCAGAGATCTGCAGAATATGACATTCAAGATGTTTTAATAACAAATTCTTTTTTTTTATGACAATGAGACATGTCTGCTCTTGGCAGCACTAATCTACTTCAGAGAAGATGATTGGCACTGAAGAAACTCCATATGGAGTTTACTTTCTTTGTGGCAAAAGTTAGCTACTGGGCAAGAAAGGGCCCTTGCCTCAACTGCTGACATTATGCTGTCCATATGGACAAGCAGGACACAAAAGAAAGGACTGCCGAATCTTGCCAAGACAAGGTAGGAAAGCCCTTCAGAATATACTGTTTCACAGAAAAGTCTGTCAGATATGCTAGGCCTGTAGGCTGAAGATGGATGCCCCAATGTTGCAAAGGAAACTTGGGTGACTCTCTAGGCAGCCAGCTGTTTCTGTCATTTCTCACAGTATGCTGTCTAAAACAAAATTTAAATGTAAAACCAAAAACCAAAAACCAACCAACCAAACAACAAACAAAATCTTGTTGTGGAAACCATAGTGTAGCCCAGTGAGTCACAGAGTACATCCTTTAGTCCAAACATCTTTATTTGTAAATGTTCTTTGCAATGAGTCATGGGTCTGGGTTGAGGTCTCTGGCTTCTGCTATACTATTGATACCAGGCCCTCACTGGGACTTCTCTTGGATATCCTGTTATTGTGTCATGGAGATTCTGTAGTTTTGGATCTCCAGATCTGGCCCCTTCATATGATCTAGTAGTTCATAGATGAGGTGGATGTTGGGTAGACTAACTCCTAGCCCTGTTTCTGGACCTGGGTAGTAGCTGGGTTGGTCTACCCACAAGCTTTCCCTCATTGTCACCACCCAGGTGAGCTCTCCAGCACTGCCCCAGCTAGCTTACCCAATGTAACAGGCAGAAAGCAGGGCCATTTATCCAGCTCTCAGGCCCTTGAGTCTGGCTCCCCTGTACTCATTCCACCAAGGCTATCTCTACTGTTTTGCCTAAGTGAGGTACAGGGCCTGCTCCCCTGATTGCTGCAGTTGGTGAGGGGCAGAACCAGAGGCTGGTTCTCCCACCTGCAGCAGATAGCATGGGGTGTTGGAGTGGAGGGAGAATTTCCCTCACCCATGACACCACATAGCATATAAGGGAGGGGCCAGTTCTTCTGCTCTCACATCTACAGGACTGGCTCATTACCTTGTATTTTAGTTGTCAACTTGACACAATGCAGAATCAATCACCTGGTGAGAAAATATCAGTTTGGGACTGTGGGAGATTTTTCTTGGGTAGGTTAACTGAGGTGGGAAGACCCACATTCAAAGTGAATTTGAATGTGGGTGGCACCATTTTATAGGCTGGACTTTATAGGCTGCAGGGGAAAAAGAGAGTGTTGAGCACTATCATGGGTATATTAATTCATTGTTCTCTGTTCATGATGATGGAAATAATGTAACTAGCTGCTCTGACACTTTTCTGCAATTGTGGCATGCAACCTGAATTGTGACTCATATAAATCCCTTTCATCTTAAGTTTCCTTTGTATATTTTCATAGTAATAGAAAATGAAACTGAGACACAACCTTTCTATTTTTTCCAAAAGCTCAGTTTATTCTATAAAATTTTTTATTACTCTTTCCTTTCTGTTCTACTGACTATATTGGTAACTTGCTAATGTCATGTATGTTGCTGACTTTTTTCACTGCTTCATGAATTGATCTCTTATTTCATTTATATCATTTATATCCTCTTTCACCAATGACAATAGAAATAATTGACAAAAATAATGTAGCATAAACTACTACACTGAAAATTATGTAGAGCAAAAGTAGAAAAAAAATTAAAATAGATGAAGGGCATTGATAAAGGGTTGGAAAAGAATGAATTGTTTAAGTTGGATAGAAACAGAAATAACCAAATGAGAGACCAAAATCTTAAGAGCAAACTACTAAGTGAATGGAAAACATAAACTGGCAGATGCAGCTATTTTTATATCAGACATAGTAAACTTCAAACAAAAGCTAATTAGAAGAAATAAAAAGGGACACTGCATATTAATAAAGGAAAAAATTCAACAAAAAGATATAATACTTGGAAACATTTAAGGGGGATTTCAACACTCCACTCTCATATTAAGATTGTTCTTCTAAACTAAAAACAAGTAAATAAACTTCAGAACTGAAACATACTATGGAACTCTGTACTTAACAGATATAAGTAGAATATTCCATTCAACAGATAGGAAATACCTACTTTTATCATCAGAATATGGAATCATAAAATAACTATACTGAGTCTTAACAAGCACAAAAATATTAAGATTATCTTTGTGTCCTGTAAGACCATGGCGTAATAAAACTAAAAATCAGCAAGAGAAACCAAGAAACCACAAAAATATTTAGAGACTAAATAGTACATTTTCAATGGACAGCAGGTCATCAAGAAATCATAGGATAAAAATTTAAAATCCTTGATATAAATGATAATGAAAGTAGAACTTCTCAGAACCTCAAGGATGCATTTGAGGCATTCTTAAGGGGAAAGTTTATATTTATCAGTACTCACATTAAAATTTGAGATATATCAAATAAACAACTTAGTTAGACATCTCAAGGCTCTGTAAAAACTAACAAACAGCTCATCAGAAACATACTACATGTCAAAAATGATAAAAATTAGGGAAGAAACTAATGAAATAAAAATTAAAAGAAAAACACATAAAATTAACCAAACAAAAACTGTTTGTTAGAAAAGTTAATAAAACTGTCTAACCGCTAACCGACCTGACAAAAAGATGGAAGAGATACCAATTACCAAAAATAGAACTCAAGCAGGTGTTTTTATAACAGATTCCAGTGAAATGTAGTACATTATTAGAGATTACTATGAAAACTTATGTCCAAAAAACCATATATGCTAGGAGAAATAGAACAATTTCTTAATGTAAACAAGCTAAAACCATGAGATATAAATAACTTAATCAGATCTATTACAAGCAATGAAGTCAAACATGTAATAAAAACTTCCCCTCAAAGAAAAGTCAAATTAGCAATAAAGGAAAACTACAGACCATTTCTTTGATAAACAGATGCAAAAATTCTCCACAAAATACTTGCAAATGGAACTCAGGATCACATTGAGAAGATTATATATCATGACCAAGTAGGTTTTATCTCTGAAAGGCAAAATTGATTCAACATATGAAAATCAATAAATGCAATACACCCTATAAATATATTTATAGACAGAAAGCACATAAACTTTTCTATTGTTGTTGAAAAGGCACCTCTCAAAGTTTAATATTGCTTCATGGTAAATGTTCTAGAGACCTTAAGAATACATGGACCATACCTCACAATACTAAAGTCTGTAAACAAGAAACTTACAGCTGGCTTCATATTAAGTGGAGACAAACTGAGAGCCTGTCCTCTAAACTCAGGAATGAAAAAAGAATGCCCATTCTGCCTCTTTCCTTTGATATAGTGTTTGAAGTCTTAGCCATAGTAAAGAGAAAACATAAAAGGAAAAACAATAAGAAGGAAAGAAGTCAGACTATATATCCTAACTAGGATTTTTACATATGTAAATAGGTGCTTTGAACTAGCAATTACCCTGGAATAAGTAAAATCTTAATAAACTTTGGGCTATTCTTTTTTTTAAAAAAGATTTATTTATTTATTATGTATACAGTTTTTTTGGTCACATGTATGCCTGTGTGCCATAAGAAGGTACCAGATCTCATTATAGATGGTTGTGAGACACCATGTGGTTGCTAGGGATTGAACTCAGGACCTCTGGAAGAACAGCCAGTGCTCTTAACCTCTGAGCCTTCTCTCCAGCCCTTGGGTTATTCTTACAAGTGAATGTACTGGCTACTTTTACATCAACTTAACACAAGCTCTAGTCATCAGAGAAGAGAGGGCCTCAATTGAGGAAATGATTCCAGAAGACCTGGTTGTAGGCAAGCCTAAAGCACATTTTCATAATTGGTGATTGATTGGTGAGGGCATAGCCCATTGTGGGTAATGCTGTCCCTAGGCTGGTGTTTTTTTGTTTTGTTTTGTTTTTTTGTTTTTTTTTTCTATAGGAAAGCAAGCTGAGCAAGCCAGTAAGATGTACTCCTCTGTGGCCTCTACATTAGATACTGCCTCCATGTTCCTGCCATTGTCCTGACTACTTTTATGAAGAACTGTGATGTGGGAGCATAAGCCAAATAAAGCCTTTCCTCTTATAGTTGTTTTGGTCTTTTTGGTCTTGGTGTTTTATGACAGCAATCGTAATCCTAACTAGTAAAATTATATAATAGATATATTTAAATGGATTGATCTATGGTGAAGAACATAGATCATGGAAGATTTTAGACAACCATTGTAGGATATGGGAGCTATGGACTCCTGTTTGAGCCTACTTTAATCTACTTGGCTCAATTGAAATGTTCTAAAATTTATTTTAAATCTGTATATTCATTTATGAATTGACTAAATTATTGAATAAATCTAACAATTTGTGATTGATATTTAAAAATATCAATCACAAACTGGCTTAATATTAAAAAATAGGGTTTTTTTGTTTTTTGTTTTTTGAGACAGGGTTTCTCTGTGTAGCTTTGTGCCTTTCCTGGAACTCGCTTTGGAGATCAGGCTGGCCTCAAACTCACAGAGATCCGCCTGCCTCTGCCTCCCGAGTGCTGGGATTAAAGAAAAATAGGTTATTTTTAAATCTTGTAATTTAAGAAAATAAATTTATTTTAAATTTTATTTAAATCATTTTAAGGTTAAGAAAACTAAATTACAGTAATATTATTGCATCATTACTATTCATATGGTATTATTGCAACAATTATTGTAATAGGATTCTCTCAAGGAACAGAACAGATAGAATGAATATATTTTCAGGGCGACTTACTGGCTGTGGTCCAACTAGTCCAACAAAGGCTGTCGGCCAACATAAAGTTCAAGTATCCAGCAATTCTTCAGTCCACTTGGCTGGATGTCTCAGCCAGTCTTCAGCACACACTGGAATCTTGAAGAAGTTGCTCAAAGAAGAAAGGCTTCACTAAAAGGAAGAGCAAGGACGAAGAGCAAATGCTTCCTTTTCATATTTTTTTATATAGGCTGCCACCAGAAGGTGTAGCTCAGATTTAAGGCAGATCTTCCCACCTAAGAAACAAAACAAAACAAAACAAAAAAAACAATCTGGATTTTGGTTGAGTCTTCCCATTTCAAATCATTCATTCAAGGAAAATCCCTCACAGGTATAGCCAGATGCTTGGATTTTAGTTAATTCCAGATGTAGTCAAGTTGATAACCCAGAAAAACACCACACCTATGATGACCTCTATGCAATTAGTAATGATTATTTCACCAGAGATTAAAAAGCATGAGAACTTGTGGATATTTTAATTAACAGTTTATCCACAGTGTTTATGTGGAATTTCCCCCAAAAGTCTGTTTTCATCTATTATTGTAGGAAATACATGTGTATTTGTGTAAAATAATGACTTGACAGTTTTCAAATCTTTGGATAGAATAAAAAGATTGTATCATGTTACTTAATGTAATAAAAATAAACTTTAAGTTACAGTGCCATAATAAAACAAGTAAAAGAGGAAAACGTGACAGGGTTAGACAGTGCAGTTTCCTCCATCTTGCATTCTTGTTGAGGCCATTTTAGTATTAACTAAAAATTGATCTTCTTGATAGAGAATCCCATGAAAATTACCCAACTCTATTCTAGGAACCAAAGGTCAGAAGGTTCTAGCTATCTTATCTCAGCTTCTATTAAACTGCCTGTTTGTATGGAATCCTCTCCAAGCAACCACTTGCTTCAAACTGCTTGCTTTGGAAAAGCCCCCTCTGGCTGCCTGAGATGCCAGGTCCTGGTTTCTTCCTTTAAAAAATCCCATGTTCTGGACATTCTGGGCCACATCTAGGTCTCTGAACATTAGTGTGGTTCTATCAGGCTTGAATAAAGACTTTCAATTGGCTATATACTGTGTCTGAGTGGTCATCTCTTGTGAGTTCCCTTTAACAAAAATAATAGAGATGTGGTCGTATCAATTTAGGTAAGAAAGTATTCAAAGGAAGATATAAAATAGACTATGTCCTGGCTTGGGGTATTTTCTTCTTTCTTCCTTACAACTTGACAAAAAGTAATGTTTTATGAGAAGAGGGAACAACAGTTGGGAAAATGCCTACATCAGATTGGCCTGCAGGCAAGACTGTGGGGGATTTTCTTAATTAGTGACTGATAATGGTGCCATCCCTGGGTAGGTGGTCCTGGGTAGGGGGTGTTTAAGAAAGAGGTCTGCCGGGCGGTGGTGGCGCACTCCTTTAATCCCAGCACTTGGGAGGCAGAGGCAGGCGGATCTCTGTGAGTTCGAGGCCAGCCTGGTCTCCAAAGCGAGTTCCAGGAAAGGCACAAAGCTACACAGAGAAACCCTGTCTCAAAAAACCAAAAAACAAACAAACAAACAAAAAAAAAAAAAAAAAAAAAAAAAGAAAGAGGTCTGATGGATCTGGCAGAGTCTGTCTCTGGGAGCCACTGAGGGATGAAGACACGAGGGACAGATGGTCCAGCTGGGGGAGGAACTGAGTGGGAGAGCAATGAAAGAGATGTCTTGATAAAGGGAGATACTATGGGGTTAGGGAGAAACCCAGTGCTAGAGAAATGCCCAGGAATCCACAAGGATTACCCCAGATTAGACTACTAGTAATAGTGGAGAGGATGTTTGAACTGGCCTACCCCAGTAATCAGATTGGTGAATATTCTGTCATCATAGAGCCTTCATTCAGTAACCGATGGAAGCAGATGCAGAGAACCACAGCCAAGCACCAGACTGAGCTCCAGGAGTCCATTCAAAGAGAGGGAAGAGGGATTATATGAGCAAGGGGGGTCAACATCATGATGGGGAAATCTACAGAGACAACTGAACCAAGCTTATAGATCCTTTGTAATAATCACTGAGGTTTCTGAGCTTTTGTTTCACTTTTGTATTTATCTTTACTGTTTTATCTGTTTTAATGAAAATAGATTCTTCTCTCACACAATCCAATCGCAGTTTCTCCTCCCTCCACTCCTCCCAGCTCCCCCGACTTTCCCTCTCCCCCATCCACTCTCTCTCTCTGTCTCCCATTAGAAAATAGCAGTCCTCCAAGAGACAGAAACTAAATGCAACAAAACAAAATACAGTAATACAAGGCAAAGGTCCTCACATTGAAGCTGTATAAGACAACCCAACAGGAGGAAAGGAGTTCCACTAGCAGGCAAAACAGTCAGACAAACACCTGCTCCCGCTGTTAGGAGTCCCTCAAAAACATCAAGCTTTCAGGCACAACATATAAGCAGAGGACCGGGTACAGACCCATGCAGGTCCTGGGCTTGTCACTTCAGCCTCTGTGAGCCCATGTGAATGCTGCTTAGCTGATTCAGTGGTTTGTGTTCTGATGTCCTCTATTCCCTCTGCTTCCTACAATCTTTCTGCCTTTCCTTCTGTGGATTTCCAGGACTCCAGGACCTGATAGAGACCTCAAATTTAATCTCTCTCTCCTCATAATGTCTGGCTGTAGGTCTTTGCATCTGTTCCTAGCTGCTGCTGGAGGAAGCCTCTCTGATGACAACTGGACCAGTCACTGATCTATGAGTGTACCAGAATATCATTAGGAATCACTTCATTTTTTCAGACTTGTCATGTTTGGTTTTACCCTAAAGTCTCAGGGCTATCTTGCCCCCATGAGTCTTCTCTCTCTACTACTTTGCTGTGGGTCATACCCATTGCGGTCTTTATTATATTTTTTATCCTTTTTTATTCTAAGACTTACACATTTAATTTTACTTTTCCTTTTTTTAATCTATCTTTTTGACTTATTTCAAATATGATTATAATTTCTAATTTAAGAACTTTATGCCTCTGTTTTAAAATTCTTATAAGATCATTCCAACATTACTGATCACATTTCTTGATTGCAGTTGATGATCTGAGTACAGATACTCCAGTTGATCATGAGATGGTGATTTTTGTTTTAATTCTGTATTATTTTTAAGTGTTTCAGAGTCTATAGATGTTATTTGAATGTTCTGCTTTAAATCTATGTGTTGACATTGTAATAGGCTATTATTTATTTTACTTTAATCCATAAAGTGATTGGGATGTGTGTATATCTGAATATCTTTGTGTACCTCTGTTTTGTGCTTCCCTGAAGTACATCAAATGAGACTATTTTCTTTCACTTAGAATATTCAAATGTGAAATCTATGTGAATATTCTACTATTGTTTATCATTAATGGAGTGGCACTGAAAATTAAGTCTAGTTTTCAAACTCAGCACCTTAAAATATCGACATGACACGCTCACCTACTCAGCACATGTCAAACAGTAAGGAATTTACTATTTTTAAGTCATTTCTTACATAGTTTGGTAAGATCTCCCATATAGGTAAGTAGAAACATTGATTTGAGAGTGGGGTGTGTCTGTATGTGTGTATGTGTGTGTGTGTGTGTGTGTGTGTGTGCGTGTGCGTGTGCGTGTGTGTGTGTGTGTGTGTGTGTGTGTACACATGTATGCCCATGTGCATATGCACACTCCTGCTCTGACTCCTATTCTTCCTGCTCTTCATTCTTGTCCATATTCCCAATATGCAATATGCGTCCTTAAAATACTCCTAGAATCCGAGGAAGCAGTTATTCTTTATGCTCTAGTGACTTATTATCCTTGATATTTGACATTTACATTTTAAGTCAACAGTTTTCTGATTGTGAATTAGTCAGTTTCTCACTAATTAGCAGCTGTGTTCTGACAACATTGATTTGGAATTAGAAAGTTGTGAGCAATAGAGTAAGACAGTAATGTAAGGGAGATATGCATGTCAGGTTATTTTAATTTATTCTCAGGAGTTAACCTTTCTGAATAGCATATTGCCACAACATCTCTCCACTTCCCAGCAGTGACTGGGACAGGAATATGATTGCTAGACCAGACTGAATAATTCAAAAACAGTTTTTAAATGTATTTTGAAGTAACATGTGCCAAATATTTTATAGAGATTTAATCTACCCTCAAGTAAAACATTTAAAGTAAATTAAAAGTAACTGTAAACATGTATAAGAAATATAAACATGTATGATTATAAAATGTATAATATCAAAAATAACAATTTTAGCAAATAATAAAATAGAATCATTTCATTGGATTTATCTAAATCAAACTAAGGAAAAAGTAGAATTGAAATGCATTAGAAAATGAACATATATAGAAATTGAAGATAGTTAATGTGTATATGTTAACATTATCTTAGAAGATTTTTTTCATAAGTAGAAAGATAAATGATAAGTATATTGTTTCGTATGAATACTAGTTATAGGTCAAGCATAGTCGATATTTCAGCGTTAGCTTTTTCTGTCCAGTTTTAGACTTATCATCACAGAAACTTGTTTCTAATTAGTTGTTTACTTGCCATCAAATGGGATATTCTATTTTGTGGTAGGATTTCCCTTCTATTTTTATTTTCATTATAATTTTAAATACATTTTACTATATTTAAAACAACTTTTAAATTTAAATATTTTTTTCATATTCTTCCCCTCTCCCAAGTCCTTCCAGATCCTCTCCTACTCCTTACCCACCCAACATTAAGTTCTTTCTCAAAAGACCTAATACAACAGAACCTAGAAAAATAATACAATACCCAACAAGAAAAAAAAAGCAAACAAAACAAAACAAAATCCCCCCCCCCCAAAAAAAATCAAAAATCCTCCACAAAAACCCCACCAAAGTTTAACCAAATAAAAGCACACACACAAAGAAATCTGTGGGGTCCACTCTTTGTCAACTATTCCTAAACTAGAGACCTGCCCTGGAGTGGTTGATATAACCAGTGTGACTCTGAGATTTGTATTATTTGATGACCATTTTTCATATGCTTTTATCCTTCTTGAGTTAACACATAAGCATTCTTTCTGCTGGTTTCCATTTCTTTTGGTGCTCTGATACTTTCCAAACCACATGCATCATGGATAGACTTTTATTTTGGTGGAAAGATCAACCTTACTGGCCATGACACTTAGGGCAGTGTCAGCCTGCTTGAACCATAGTTGTATTTTCTTCAGATTCCAACAACACTGCTTTAGTTCAGATTTGCTTTCATTTCTTAGCATCCCATGGTCTCCTTTATGATTAGAACTAGATCAGTTGTTGAAGCTGAAATTCTTGAAACTTACATTTTTCTTTTTACGTCAACATGTAGCTAATCACTCATATGACACCAAGATGTGCGCTCATTTATTTTAGCTCTTGAAATTATGAAAGCAAAGACAGGTAGGATTGACTTCTGAAACTCTTGAGGACAGGTTTCTTATGCTGCTGATAAACAGAAGTTGTTTGCTGGCAAGGCAAAAGAAGAGAAAGAGTGACCTATGTTATGCAGAATGATGTTGGTCTGAGTATGACTTCTATAGAAGTACTTCAGACAAAGCTTTGTACTCGTGAAGATAAAAGTTGATGTTTCTATACCACAATCTAATTTAGCCAAGCTTAAATTGAGTGTTCTGGTTTTAGCCAAGCTATTCCATCTCCTAATATCACACAACTAACAGGCATCAAGGAAAAAAAGAAAATATTCTCTATGATCCTGAATTGTGCACTGCTTGGTCTCATTGTGTTGGTCTGACTGACAGGTAGGGTAGAGGGAGGACTGGTCCAGCCAATCTCTCCCTGGGGCTGAGTGGGATGGTGAGTGTCAATCACCAATCTGGATGGCCCAGACCTCCCCTGTCCACCAGAGAGAAGCACACTGAGCTGGGAGCCTTGTCAAAGCAGGAACTTGCTTTATTGCATCAGGAGTGGACTTATATAGGTTGGGGTTGGGGGGGTAGCGAAGATGGGGTGAGGATAGCGGGCCAATGAGATGATGCCATCTCAGCAGTTACTAGGCAGAGGCGACTCTAGGTTGGGTAGAACTGAGTCGCTCATATGCGGAAGTCATGTCCGAAGACAGGTCGCCAAACTTGAACTAGGCTCAGGAAGTTACATTGGTCCTCATGCCCTGGCCTTTTGGGGCCCAACATCTTTGCTCTTTCTTGTTAGGAAGTTGATTATTTTGGGCTCTAACATTTAAAATAGATTATCTCCCAAATGAAGTTTTTATTACTTTAGAAACTATTTTTTCTCTAATTTATAGAAAATAATTGATAATTTTTATATGAAGGTAGTAACTATGATTTTTTTTAAATATGAAGATTGTGTTGTGGAATATTAGTTAAAGATGTGTTATGTTCTTTTATGCTGTGGAATATTTGTTTAATGATGCAAAGATGTGTTGCATTCTTTTATATTGCATTTGTTTAACTCTGTAAAGCTGTGTTACTTTGCCTGTCTAAAACACCTGCTTGGTGTAATAAAGAGCTGAATGATCAATAACTAGGCAGGAGATAGAAATACACAGGTTTGGCAAGCAAAGGGAATAAATAAGAGAAGGTAGGGGAAAAAAAGGACAAGACAGGACACCAGAGGCCAGCTACCCAGGCACACAGCCAGCAACAGAGTAAGAAGTAAAAAAAAGACATAGAGAATAAAGAAAGGTAAAAGGCCAGAGGCAATGGGTAGATGGAATAATTTAGGTTAAGAAAAGCTGGCTAGAAACAAGCCAGACTAAGGCTGGTCATTCCTAAGAATAAGACTCCATGTATTTATTTGGGAGCTGGGTGGTGGGCCCCCAAAAAGCATAGAGTAAAAAAAACCAACAGACATGGTTGAAATAATGAAGGAGGTCTGGGTACACAAACAGTTGTAACAAATTCATGATTAATATAAGGGCATACTGTGAAAGTTTCACTGAATTATAATTTTTACCACTTAGGATATCAGAAAGAAATTTCCAAATATTTTAGAAAGTTTTAAAGAGATCTCAATATAGCATGAATGAAGGATGTAAAAAAAAAAAAAAAAAAAGATATTTAGTGGAAATGTTGCCAGAAGGGTTTTGAGATAAGTCACATATGGTACTCAGTTGTCAGTGTAACTAAAGATGAGTTTTGTGAATCTTTCTGAAGTCCACTTGGATGTGTTCTCAGAACCGGATGACACAAGTTTGAGATAAGAAAGCAGATATAAGTTTATTTCCTGAAGTTTTGCAGTCGAGGAGTTTCTCAGAACTTCCTGGTAGATCATTTTCCCTCTAGACTGAAACGTCTTTGTAATGATTTATTTTTCCTAATTGATAAAATAATCTGTATTTAACTCTTGTTCTTCTAGATCTTCATCTCCCAGGAGTTCATTGTGGAAACACTGTAACCAAGTCTCAATTTTTAGTAATCGTGGTTAAAAGTATATAAAGATCTCCTTTAGTAGAAATGGCTCATGCTGTTCTTTGTTTAAAAATGATTTTTACTTTATTATTTGTTTATTTATTTATGGGTGTGCATGTATGTGTTTATATTTGAGGGTAATCCCATGTCCCCATGCATATGGAGGTCAGAAGACAACTTGCAGAAGTTGATTCTTTCTTTCTACTATGCGGGTTCCAGGAAACAAACTTAATTTGACCATTTGTTAGCAAGTACCTTTTCACACTAAACTGTTTCTACCAATACCTATCCATTTCGTATAGTGTGCCAACCACTCATTTTATGGGGAAATAAATGTTGTTTGCTAAAAGAGGTAGATCTTATATTAAAAAATAATGACTGTATCTTAGGCTATGGAAACTGATTTAGTTAATTTTGACAAATTAGTGGCATTTGTTTAACTACCAATTTAAGATTACAGGCATAATTAAGATATTGTACAGTAGGTCATATTTTACAAATAAATTAAAATACTTGTCAACTATAACAAGTTTTATAACTATGTCATTTATTAGGAATGAAGCATGCCGCAGTAATATTTAAAATATTACTTTTCCTACAATTAAAGAGAGACCTACTCAACAAGTTAAAGCTTTTCCTGATAAACCTACAGAAAGCATTTGAGCAGAATCTAATCAAGGTTTTCACACAGGTCATTCTGTGAAAGGTGACAAGGGGAGCTTGTTCCATCGCTAACATGGCATACTACTTTTGCAGAGCATGCAGCTTATGTTGCTAGCACCCACACTGGGTGACTCACAAACAGCTATAACTCTATCTCTACTGATATCTGACATTTATGATGTGTGCAGGCCCACCCAAAACAATACACAGAATTCAAAATAAAATCTTAAAAAGAATAAAACACAATCCTCATTCTCTAAGCTTGTTTTTCTGCACATTATTAGGAGAAGAAAACCTCCTTAACAGAGAATCATCCACCAGTTTTACGTCAAGATATTGGAATTTTGATCTTAGAAGTTCTATGTGTCTACACCATATGTTGGTGTTGGTTACCTTTCTCAGTCATACCCTGGGTGGTATTTTGGAACTAGGTCTCTGGATCCTGGATCTCACTGACTGGGTTAGGTTGGCTTGTCTGCAAGCTAGAAGGTTGTCCTCTTATCGCTACATCCACAGCACTGGAATCACAGGCATACATTGCTACTGGGTGTGGCTTTTACATGAGTATGGGGGATAAAATTCAGCTCCACAGGCTTATACATTAACACTTTACCAACTGAGCTATCCCCCAGCATAGCCTCAGGAATATTTTTTAATAACCTTTAATTGTAAATAGTCCATTTAGTTATACCCATGCCATGTTTTTTAAAGTTTTAATACTTTACATTTCTTTATATTTTTTACCCTATTTTTTCCTTTTAGAATATCCTTTAATTTGGGGCAAAATCTAATTTTCTATACAAAAATCACATTCATATGAAAGTATTTTCTATCTTTTAAAACTTTCCTTATCATTAGAACATTTTATATCTATGAATTGTACTTATTTTTCTTGTTGTATTGTTTCAGTATTAATTTTAATAAAGTTTATGAAACATTTTAATAAAATGTTACACAGATCCACTGCAAGCTTCATTTGAAATACAGAAAACAAAGATATTGCATATTCATTATCTAATAATTATAAATACATGACAAACCTGGAAACTTACCTGTTTTGTTACAAATTTAAAGTTACTTTTTATTAGATCTCAGGCTATTTATACAGGACACTTAGAAAATGCATTTGTTCAAAAAAGAATCTCTTTACTTTTGTCTGAGAGAGAAACAAAAGTATGATCAAAATCTTGCATCTCTGTCTCCTCCATGTGTAGTGGATAGCTGTTCTATCTATGACCTTGAAGCACCACCCCTAGAGATGTAACAGATAACTGTCCTACCTACCTATGCCCTCCAAGTACCTGCCCCTAGGGCGTGGCTCAGGGCTATCCTTATGACCTGAGACATACTTATTTTCCCTCTCGTGGGCTTGGATGCTGAGACAGATGCAGATGGAAGAACAGCACTGGACTGTTCCTTGTGCTTCCAGGACCAAGCTGAATCTTCCATGCTATAGTGAGTCTTCCTCCCTAATAAATTCCTTTACCCTGTAAGCAGACTCCGTGGATTTCTCACACGATCCATGTTTTTGCCTCCTTTAGTTTAGGCTCACCTGTTTAACCTTTGTATTAAACATGTATCTCCTTAAATATTTTATCTTTTCTCCAACATGAAAGCACAGAGATAATGCTGTAAAAAGAGAATTTAGATTCATGATAGAATAAAACAAATAGGTTTCAATGTAAGGTGACTTTGTAAGCTTTTAGTCAGTGTTAATGGGTTTTAAGATGGTAATTGTGCTCCTTTAGACTCATTTTTTTTTGTTTTGTTTTGAGTAGTGACATGTAGGATTGGACAAAATAAACACATTGAAATATGTTTTTGAAATGAGTCAGTAGTGGTCTAAAATTGTGCTAAAAACATTTTTATTGGGGCTGGGGAGAAGGCCTTGTCAGCAGAGCGCTTGCTGCATAAGCATGAGGGCATAAGTTCAGATATCCAGCAGAACCACATCAAAAGCTGGGCATAGTGCCATGGACATATAATCCCAGGAAGAGAAGGCAAAGACACGAGAATCCTTATGACTTGCTGCGCAGTTAATCTAGCTAATTAGTGTGGTTAGTAGAAGACCATGTCTCAAAAATTAAATTGTAAAAGAGATTAAAGAAGACAACCCACATAAACCTCTGTCTTCCAGAGTCATGTACATGACACATATATCTGCATCCACATGCACATGTACCCATGCTCATGTACACACAAAAATAAATAAATGAAATAAAATTGTTATGTTTTATATATAAAACCACACACACATACACACACACACACACACACACACACACACACACACACACACACCCCTTAAATTTGATGTGTCAAGAAAAGCAATGTTATCACACAATAAATTTTTGAAAAGTATAAAATGAAGTTGTTATAATTTTTCCCCCAATATTGATTTCAGGAGCATAAAAACTTGTCCTCCATACAATTGCATGAAAACTATTACCATGAACACACAAAGCACAATCAGATTGTACTTACTTGAAAAATGAAGTAGAAAGTTTACATGTCTATTTCTTTGAGATATTTAAAAGGCTGAGTGAAAGAAAGGATTAAAAGATGAAACTTATTTTGCAAGCTCAAGTTATTCTTACTCCCCTTGGAGGAGCTAATCAGCAGAAGGATTAAAAATTAAAAATTACAAAAATAGTTTTTACAAATGGAAATATTAAATACAACATGAGGCCTCCTTTCCCAGTTAAAATAGGTTATTGTATCCATATCCTTTGATAAAGAATTTTCTTCTACTAGGAGATAAAAAGATGAGGAAAGATCAGAGAGAGAGAGAGATAACAAGAAAACACAACCCTTGACTAAAAAGTCATATGGTTAATTTATTCTAGAGCCAAATATGAGTGACCATGGTTGAGAATATATAGATTCAGGTTTTCCCAAATGCTGTGTTCCAATATGGAATCAAGCTTAGGATTATTTTTAATAGTTAAAAAAAAAAAGAAAGGAAGTCTTAAATCAAGGCATTTTTTTAAGTACATTGGTAGAAATATCTGGTAGGTAATTTATAGCAAAATAGAAAAATTCTAGTCATAGGCCTTAAGTGACATTCTTGACTTTTGGGTTGGTAGAAGCTAAGCATATGTTTCTACATTCCAATACAGATTTTTACCTGATAGTCACAGACACAACGGACAGCAGAAAATGACAATTAAAGAGCTAATTATAACCTGAGATAATTTGTCTCCCAGCCTTCAGCATTTCCATATCACAGAGTCTCTAATCAGTTTATCAGTCTTGTAGAATCTTTAACATAGGATCAGCTTTGTCTAGGAACACCAGTTCACAGAGTCATTCATGCTGTATTTATTTTCCTTACCCACTCCCATAGAATACTACTTAAGCTGGATTCCCTATACTTTAACATTGGCTTACAACATTTTTGAGATATTCTCCTCCATTTTGAACTTTTCTCTCAAGACAGTAGCCTCAAAGCAAGACATTGAGTATGGGTTCATTCAAACAGGAAGCTACAGTAATGAGTTATTAATCAGAGAAGTTCTGGCATTAGGAGTTTAAACTTGCAGTATTGGATTACCCATCTCTGATGTGTAATGCAGCCATGACAGTGTAGGCATATCCATCAGTCTGTTCTAGCTGATGGGAAGTCAAAGTAGGAACATCTGAAAACAGTGAGAAAAATGCCTTCAGGTAATACACAGGGCTCAGCATCACTGATCCAGTTTCTACCTGGTGAGAAGCCTCCAGAATAAACCACTCTGCAGCTGGCAAGGTAAATAGAACTGGGTTACAAAATAGGGGTCAGTTGCAGAAACATGGAGGTATGGTATTTTGGAAATAGCAATAAGACATAACAGAAAACATGAACTTGCATTTATTTGGAAGGTGATTCGTGAGGGTGACATGATTTAGTGAGAAATATAGGACTCCACATGGGCTAGAGATAAGATAGAGAAGAAAGAAGCATGTCACTGTAAAACCCACAGGAAAATTGAAGGGATGTATGTCTGGTATGCATCAATTATCTGTCTAGGAAAGCCTGGGCAATGTGTTTGGTGCATGACTTGGATAATATCAGTGAGAAGGTAAAGAGATTAATATTTCTCCCGAGGAAGTAAGAAATCACTAAAGATTTGAGCAGAGAAGTGAGAAATAACATTTTAAGAAGCCACTCTGCTGGGGTATATAATATACAACATCTATTAAAGATGTGAAGGACTCTGATGGGGAAGAAATAATTTTGTTAATAGTACAGAAAAAGATTCTCTCAAGTCACTGGATTAAAATGATCAATTTTATTTATACTTGGATTTAGCTTGTATTTAGAATACACTAATATAAAAACATAACCAAAATGCAAAGGTCTACAAAGGTTTGAGATAAAGCTCTAATAAACAAATAAATTCTTTCCCTTGGGGACCTGTTAAGCGTACAACAAACTCTTACGTTAAAATAAATAACAGTACACAAATGTCCTAAAACTTGAGGTAATGACGAAATAGGTAATGAGAGTAAGAAAAAAGAGAAAAAGTTTAGATATGTCAAACCATGATTGGAAAAATGGCTTCAGTGGTAAAGAGCAATTTCTGCTTTTGCAGAGGGTCTGAGATTGGTTCCCAGCACCTAAATACTGGTTCACAAACATCTATAACTTCAGTACTAGGAAATCTTATGCCCACTTCTGACCCCCATTGGACATCAGGCACATACATTAATGCACATACAGAAATGCAGAGAAACACTCACACCCCTAAAATAAATCTAAATAAGTATTTTAAAAGATACACCAAATTACTGTGGTGTACTATGAAGCAAAAATCATTCTTCACTACAAATAAAGTTGTGGGGCATTCATGAGCTAAAAAGATGGTGCCAAAAGGAAGTTAGCTCAAGCTGTTTATGCAGAAATTAGATACAAATGGTGCTGAAAGGAAGCTAGCTTAAGTTGTTTACACTGAGAGTAGATACAATGCCTGGTGTGGAGAGGAAGTTAGCTTAAGTTGTTTATACACAGATCAGATAGATATAAATGGTACTGAAGGAAGTTAGTTCAAATTGTTTATGCTGAGATAAGATACTAAGATCAGGAGATGATGTCAGTGCATAAACAACTTGTAAACAAGAAAAAGAGTATAGGGTGACCTTTAAAATGATTGGTTGGTTCCTTTACCCCCTCCTAGGGTTCTGAGGTTTTGCTATAAAAGAGGTTTACTGCCTAACAATAAAGGAGTTTTTGCCTGACTTGACTCCCTGCTGCATCTGATTGTCTCCCAATAAGAGGAAGGCTGGGAAAGTGGAAGCCGAGGCCACACTTACCTTTCCTTGGTTCTAGGCCACCTCTTTCAGAGGTAACCTAAGTTCCCAGTGGGGCAAGACCCCACATCAAGTCATGTAAGACATTGAATTTATTGGTGACCCGGTGTTTAGGAGTGGCTCAAAGTGTAAGTAGGTACTTATCTTTATTTAAGCCAGGTCTGGAAATTGTGGGAATTTGAATTTTTGTAAATCTTTTGTAAAATAAATAGATAAATTAATAAATAAAATTTCCTTTTCCTTCAAACTCTACAGTGATTTGTTTTGATGTTATTGTACATCATCTTCTCCCAGGACTTCCCATTTTCTTGGCTCTAAGTACTGACTTATTAGAGAGGGCACTCCATCTGACATACTCAAATCCAAGTAACCCATAGGTATGAGCCTGTGTGACAATGTGCACATATTTAGTATGAGACATTATTTCACAACTATTAGACTGGGCCTTTTTGGAAAGCAGAGCTGTGTGGTACAATTTCTTTTATTCCATACTTTGTGATAAATACAACGTAAGCCAAATGAATATAATCCTGCTTTCAGGAATTTAGAACTCTTCACTAAGCATGGCCAGTGAAATAATGGGGATGGGGGGGGGGGGGGGAGTTATAGATGCCTTATACAAGACCAATTCATAAAATGCCAAAATGACTTTGTCACTTGGGACTCAGTGAGTCTGAAGGGTTTTGATGTGAAGGAGCTTCACCTTTGCAAACCTACCTTTGTGTCACTTAGAAATCCATTTGCTCTTAGATCCTTGGGGCTCATAGGTAACTCTAGGTGTTCCAATAATATAGGTACAAAGGCTTATCTGTTGATACAAAAAACCCTGTTATTTGGACCTTTGTACCAATGTCACCCTATGACTTTCAAGTGCAATTTCCTTGGTTACATTTATTCATGCCTCTGTTGTTCCAAGATAAAAGCTAAGTAGTTTGATAATTTTAATTGGTAATGTGAGTTAATGGCTCAATTATCTCTCCTTATTTAATTAATATGTTAAATATTTATCATTAATCAAATAATAATTGGATTTAATCTAAGATCTCTAGCCCAAGGATCTTTGGAGTTTCTTTGACTTTGTTTCTCTCAACTCTTCTTAAAGGTCTAGCAGACACTCTGCTCCACCTGGACAATGGAGTCACCTCTGTCCATTTAATTCATAGTATATTTCTGACTCCACCCTGTCTTTAAGTTGAATGAAATGCTCACAGAAACTCATCCACAAATGTAATTATTTCTAAAAGGTTCATCTGCATCTTTAATTTTTCTTTGATAATCTATAACTAAAAAGTCGTTGTGTCTTGATACAAGGTTCATTTAACACATAAATGCTTTCCATGTAAAATACATCAGTCATTAAGGATAAAAAGTAAAATTTAATCTGTCTTACATAAATTCATTAAGTAACGGGTAGAAATAAAGTTATTGGAAAATAAGGGGGAAATCATGTGTAGGGAATTATGCACAGTAGGGAAGTACAATCTTGGATCAATTAATATTTAAACTGTGTTAGCTTTGCTCAGTGTTTATTATATCTGCATAAAATACTGGGCTTATTGGCTATACTTATTTAGATGTCTAGGAATCTTTTGTGAGGCTGATGTGAGGAAGGAATTCAGGAATTAAGAATAACACGACAAAAACATCAAGAGAGAAAACTAGCCCAAGTGAGAGTGATATTAAGCCAGGTCTCAGCATAAAATTCATAGGTTTTATATAGTTTCTCCAGTCTTCCTGGGATCTGTCACCACCTAAACCCAAGTTAGCCTACTGGATAATCCAGAAAATCCCACAGCTAATGTCATCCTGAGAAAAAAGCCGCCACAGAGATCATGCCAACTATCCAGAGATGAAGAACAAGTGAAATTGATACTAACAAAGCCAGAACTGTCCGGCACATAGGCTTGTGAACAATAACAAGTCATTTGTTATTTAAGCTACTTGTAATCCTCAAAAACTAAATTCCAATTTATATAGTCATTTGGTAGTTAAAACAAGGAAGAAATTGTTTACTATTACTAAGAATTCTCACTTATTGAACATTTATTTGGTGTGGGGCACTGTTGTATGTGATGGTTAGAGTTTCCTGGGAATAAGAACTCTAAAATGAGGAATTTCTTGGATCAAACTAACCTGTTGTCATGTCTATGAGAGATTATCTAGATTGATGGTTGGTTTTGGAGGGCCAGCTAACTGAGTGAACCAGAGACTTTGAAAGCAAGCAGCATTTCTCCATGGTTCCTACATCCAGGGTCAGCCTTGAATTCCTGCCCTGACTTTCCTTAATGATTTACTGTGACCTTGAACTATGAAGAAATATATCATTTCCTTTTCAAATTGCTTTTGGTCAGAGTGTTTTATCACAGCAATAGGGGTGTGTGTGTGTGTGTGTGTGTGTGTGTGAAAAACTAATCTGAATGTTGGATATCTTCTATTTTGTTCCAGATAATGAAACTGAGATCTAAAATGGTTACTTGACTAATGTGACCGTTCTAAGAGGCAAATTAAGTATTTAAAAAATCTATCTTTTTAATGTCAAGCTCACATCTTGCCTTGCCTTTCAATGAAAAGAACACTTCAGAGATAATGCAGAAGTGTATTTGGATATTCCTTTAATGTGTTTTTCACAAGCTATCACAATTTTTTAGGATAATTAATTATTTTATTTTTTTTTGAGAATTTCCTATGTGAGTACTCTATTTCCATCATGTCTATCCTTTCATCTCCCCATCCAACTCTGCTCTGATCACACTAAATCTCATCAATTTCTTCTTAATGAGCCATGTTATCTTTAATATTAGACATAATAGTCCCATCCTAGTTTTTATTTCTAAACCAATTAACCCAAACAAGAGATATCAAAAAGAGTTTGTGATCGATGAAATTCCATGCAAGAAAGCTTTTGAACTGGTTAGGATTAAGGGCTTTGAATGAAGGACCATGACATTCCAATTAATTGTTTGGTGTTTTTCTAAGGCAACCCTGCTTATCTCAGTAGTTCTGAGGCTCTGAACTGATCAGGTAACATTAACAATATTTTTCTGTAGATAGAAAATAGTATGCTATGTGAATCATGCCAATGCTTAAAAAGAATGTTTTATTCACTCTTAAATGAGGAAAAACTTTGGTGATATAATCTTGGATGTCTATTCAAGAGTTCTCTTTTCTTTCTTTCTTTCTTTCTTTCTTTCTTTCTTTCTTTCTTTCTTTCTTTCTTTCTTTCTTTCTTTCTTCCCTTCTCCTTCTCCTTCTCCTTCTCCTCCTCCTCCTCCTCCTCCTCCTCCTCCTCCTCCTCCTTCTCCTCCTCCTTCTTCTTCTTCGGAGACGGGGTTTCTCTGTGTTGCCTTTGGTGTCTTGGAACTCACTCTGTAGACCAGGCTGGCCTAGAACTCACAGAGATCTGCCTCCTGAATGATGAGATTAAGAGTTTTCTAATGGTGTGCTTTAAGGCATTACTTTGGTGGTCTTTTTTCAGATTTATTGATTAGGTAGACAGTGTTCTGTCATTTAGATTTATCTATTGAGTTATTCATCAGGTACACAGTGTTCTGTCTTCACTCAGACACCATAGGGAATTGAACTCGGGACCTCTGGAAGAACAGGCAGCGCTCTTAACCTCTGAGCCACCTCTCTAGCTCTTGATGGGCTTTTTTATATTATAGATTTAATACATTCTTTTTTTTTTAATGTAAGCATGTAGTTCCTGTAGACAAATTTCTAAACAGTCTTAGTAAATAAGAAACACAGAGCCAAATACAGAGGTGCAAGCTGTAGAGATCAGAGCAATAGCCGCCAACTAACCTCAGCTCACCACCTCGCCATAGCTACCCAAGAGAGCCTCTTCCTGTCTAACCTGTACCTTTATTGCCTTCTTGTTCTGCCTTCTAATTGGTTTTAAGCCCAGCCACATCACTTCCTCATCACTGCCTGTCTATACAGGCCTCCGGGTCTCTATGGTTGGTACTGGGATTAAAGGCATGTGTCACCATGCTTGGCTGTGTCCTTGAACACGCAGAGACTCTGCCTGCCATGTGATTGGATTAAGGGCATGTGCCACCACTGCCTGACTTCTGTTTTTAACTCACTATGACCTCTGATCTCGAGGCAAACTTTTTAACATACAAATAAAATATCACATTTTAGCACAAATAAAATATCACTACAAGTTCCAGGGATTTTGATAACTTTATGTAGTAATGTAGCTACTAATACAATTAATGTCCCGAATATTTTCAGCAACTCTCAAATTTTAAATGATACTTTAGAAAGGCATTTCCCTCTGTAGTCCCACTCCTGGGGATTGTTAGTGTGGTTTCCATCCCTGTGGTCCTACTTATTCAGGGTTAATACATTTAGTAAAAGAGAAGAAGACACTAAAACTGCATTTTTTTTCTTCCACATAAGAAAACAGCAAGAATGTAGCCATGTGCAAGACAGAAATTTCCATGGGGCATTGAATCTGCTAGATATTTACTATTTCTAGAACAGTCTATGGAATTTTGTTATTCAGTCAGAACTGACTAAGACATACAATGTCATGACTTGGATATGAATGTCCCCTATAGGCTGATGTGTTGACAGCCTGGTTCCCATCTAACCACTAGGTCTCACTAATGTGACTAGATTGTGACATCACTAACCTTATCAATGAGGGGAATGGCTTTGAAAAATATTTATTATCCTCTCACCTTCTGTGAATCTTTCTGTTTCTTGGTTAGTATAAGGTGAGCAGCAGCCTCTGCTATGTCTCTCACCCTGGTGTTTCTGCCCCTCACAGCTCTAAGAGCAATGAGTCACCCCCTCTATCCCGATTCCCCTGAAATTGTGAGCTGAGAAAAAGAGAACTGTTCCTCTTTTTAATTAATTTCTTCAAGTCATCTGTTTCAGACATGAAAACCTCTCTAAAACATGTGCTAAAGATACATTTACAAGTTTTGAAATTTTTATTTTATTCTTTAAATGAAATTGGGTGTGGTCAGGGTGGGGTTGGAGAGGAGAAGAAAGGATGATATACATAGAGGACTCCCATATGAATTCTCAAAAATCCTGTTTAATTGTCTTAAAAACAAAACTAGGTTTTGTAGAAGCCTATCAATGATACTTTATTTGTACCTGAAATTTTCAAATACTTTTATAGTATAATTGTATTTTAATATACACTCTAAACTCAACCATATGCTCTATTCTATGTGTACTCAAGTGCATATAGAAAACTCATTTTCAATAC
This sequence comes from Peromyscus attwateri, assembly GCA_902168425.1. Classification (NCBI taxonomy): domain Eukaryota; kingdom Metazoa; phylum Chordata; class Mammalia; order Rodentia; family Cricetidae; genus Peromyscus; species Peromyscus attwateri. Next base: position 33,380 of record CABHPP010136966.1, on the reverse strand, counting down.
ATAATTATCAATTATTTTCTTTTCTCTACAATATTTAATTAATATATAAAAACATAATTTGTACCTTGGAACTGAATGGAAGATAGTGGCAGACAGGACTAATGGATTAATGAACTTAAGTGTAAATTTCATTTAGCTCATTTTCAAGAAGGCACATTTAATCAATGCACTTGCAGCTGATTGCTGCCCTTTAATGAGTACATCACATATTTCAGCTAGGATGAAGAGTAAGCACAGCTTTGTAACACTATGAAATATGAAGAAAGATGGAAAAGTAGGAATTAAAAAGTGGAAATTAAAAGAATGAAGCTTTGCCTAAGGAAAGAGTAACAAATAGATACTATGAAAGACACCATAGAATTAAAATGCACTAAACAATACTAATAGAGGCAGCAATTAAGAGACAGAGTTACTTTACCCTAAAGGAGAAGTTCAATTGAACAATTGGAATATATTTACCTTTTGTTAGGTCAGAAGAAAGCTTTTTGGAAAATGCCTTCTACCCTACTCAGCATTAGACCCCACAGTAAATGTAAGTTGTGGATTTCCCCCTCTCCAAGCAAAATGTAGATTAAAGCTGATGATTGGTAGTGTGACAGACAGGGCATGAGAATTTCCAACTTGTTGCTAAAGTTACATCTTCTGGCATTAGATCAATATAGATTTTTCCAAATGGCTAAATCTCAATAATTTCTTATGAACATATTTATGAGATAATTAAGCATACTCTACAGACAGGCATTTGCTTTCTCTTTAAAAAATGTAGACTCCTAGCTACAGCTTTTCTACTAAGTCCTAAACAGTATATTAGTAACAAAACAATAACTCCCTTATCCTCTTTTTTAATAACAAAATATTGGGAGTGTTTCTTGTACCTTTATACATACCAGGTTGTGTATTAAATGCTGTTATTTATTATTTCCAAACATCACAACTGTGGTATGCCTCAGCAAGTGGTCCTGGGTAACTTATACAAGATAGTAGGCCATGGAAAGAAAGCCAGCGGCCTTTCTTTCAGTTCCTGCAACAGGTTCCTGCCTTAACTTCCTGCTTTGGATTTCCTCAATGATGGACTGTTGTCTGAACCTATAAGGAAAATAAACGTTTTTTTCACAAGTTGGTTTTGATCACAACAGTATAAAGAAAACAGGAACATAGCTTGTACTCTACATAATCTGTGTTGCCAATCTATGATGGCTGTAGTTAGTTGCATTTTTGATTCATTGCATTTTAAAATTAGGGTGGAAGTACTGAGCAATAATCCCGTAATAAAGCCAGGAGCATCTGGAGTCAGAGATTGGTACTAATAATGCCAGAATATAATGCAAGAGAAAAATACTGAGAAAGAAATAGTCTTCACTAACAGGACATCGTCTCTAAATGAACTGCCCCTGGGACAGATTGTGATCAGTAGTCTTATTAGGTGAACTGATAAGTGTCCTTTGCATAGCGCTTGATGTGCAATTCATTCTAAAGTACATTTGGTACAACATATTCTCTTCAACAGGAAACTCCAGCCCATACCTGCCATTGCCCCTGTACAGAAGCACATTATCTCTCAACAATGCTTTTATTCATCACTTTGAAAAAGGGTGGGCATGCTGATGTATCATGTAGCCTTCCTCTATAGCAGTGGTTCTGAACCTTCCTAATGCTGCAACCTTTTAATATATAGTTCCTCATGTGGTGACACCTAACAATAAAATTATTTTTGATGCTACTTCATAACTGAAATTCTGCTACTGTTATGAATTGTAGTGTAAATATCTATATTTTCTGATGGTCTTAGGGTCATTCAACTCCAAAAGGAGATGCAACTCACAGGTTGAGAAACACTGCTCTATAGGAATGTGGCTTAAGTAATGATTACCTGTGCAGGACACTCACTTTTTGACACTGATCTAGCCACATGCACATGCTTAGGGTCATAGTCATACGTTATGGATTATCCTTGCACAGTGCTGTATGTAATGCAAAGGTAGTAGCAGAGGAATGATGAAGATTGCTCTCCTGGAACATTATTGCAATGAAGATACTCTGAACTGAAAGCTGATTTCCAGTGGACTATCTGAGGCAAAAACCTGATAAATTAATTCATGTTGTAGCAGAAGTGTCAGTTCTTGCCTTTAAATATGTTCAGTTTATCTGCCATCATCTGTGGAAATGGATAACTTGGCAACAAGCTATACCAAGAAACACTTTCAGATCAGATGATGATTTTTCTATGAAAATTGTATTTTTATGTAAACCACAGTCCAAATATAGTTGAACTGCAGTCATAGAACACATTTATCTCCAAATTGTGCCCCGTGATGCATCTATGACCTTGAAGGTAAATGTGTTTGGAAAGGTTTAGTGTTGCTCTTAAATAGGGCTATATATCTAATGTATTAGTTTCTGGTGTAACAATTCAGAACTTGAAATCAATACTTCAAGTTTAATGCCATAAAATGAATTTCCTTAAAATATGCAAAGAAGAGACATGAATGTTGAAGATGGGAAAGCAGAGAGTTTTGGTAAAGCATAAAGTATGCCTATAAGTCTCAGTTTTGTATTCAGGAAATCTTTTTCACTTCAGGTATGGAGGCAGCAGCATCTATTTTTGTTGTTTTGAAGTTTGAAATCGATGACAACACTGTGAACAGTCTTAGATATACACTGAGCTCATCTTTCAACATTTACAAATAACCAAATTAATTATTATCATTTCCTTTTCCATGTTAAGAAAAGCAAAGGTCTTGCTCTGATCATGATGATGTTCTTGTTCACACAGAATTAAATTTGAACATACCATGAACAGTCTGAGTGTGTAGCACATTGACTTTCATGATGTTCTTTATATAGCTGGTTTTCGGTGGACTCAATCTAGTTTTGTTTTCTAACCTAGCTTGAAAATAGGAAGTTAGACTTTTCTCTTCATTTTTGAATTAAATACTTGTTATGCACACTAGAAACATGCACCCCACATGCATTAAGCAATTATGTTAGTTAGTAAGAAGAAAAATAACTTCACCATACACTCATATCCTTGAATTGTTAAAACATCTATAAATCTATAGGGAATATTATAAGCTCAATCCTTAGGAATTTGTTAAGGACTCTGCAGGAAAATTTTTCTTAGCAGAGAATAGAAAGTGGCATGACTTACCATGATGCTCACAAATGCAAAAAAAGCAGTCTTTAGAGGTTGCTGAAGTAGATGGAACTCACTTATTATCACCAGGTGATAAATTCTTGTCAAGAATTTTATTATTTGTGAAAAATGCACTTCTGCATGTGTCTGGTATACAATAATTCCATGAAACTGGAAGTTAGCCAAAAAATGTAGGAGGGCTTCTTTTATTTTTATACTCAAGTATTCCTGAGGTTTTAAAAGTCAATAGTATGTGGCTTTGAATTCAGAGAATCATCACACCATGTAGGACATCTGGTCTAGCTGTGGAATTGTTGTTTTATAGTAATTTTTGTCTCAGATGAACTCCTTATTAATTTCAATAGATCTTTTCACTGCTGCAAATTGTGAAGTGTTATGATCTCTGCCCAAGACTATTCATGTTTACCATGCATTCACAGCAGTCATTTGCAAAGGCAAAACACTGGAAAATATTCATTTCACATTAATAGGGAATGCAGTTGGACTAAGCAGACCAAGCAGAGGTAAAAGCAGATCCTGAGGATTAGACATCTGAGAATCTCCTCACATGAATCATCATCCTGAAGATGTCTCTATTGACTCTCAAGGTATCCTTTGTGTTTCTCAAGCTTAGCATTTTGACTCCAGTAACTCAGTTCACCAGTTCACCACAGTATGAAGTGGACTTCATGACTCTGCCTCTACATGTAGTATAAATGATTCTGCAGATAGGAAAACTGAGACAAAACAAAATTTAGCTACTAAGTCTAAAAACATCTCACCATATTCAAACACACTTCCCCAAATGTCTCTTCAAGAGATACTTGGTCAGCTATGTACATAGAAATAAAGTATGGATTTTTTCCCCCAATTTTCCACACATCTTGATTCTGTCTAAAAACAATATTTACCATATTTCAGAGGTTTTCCATGCCTTCTAAGTTAGCAAGTTGGATCAGTTTTACTTAGATGACAAACAGACATCCTTCTCAGCATATCTGTTGAACAGCTACCTGTAGACTGAGGTTTCTTGGTCTCGCCCTGTTCAGCCAGGGCAGCAGATGTTTTTATAAAATAATCACTTAGAGGCTTAATATTAATTATAAATGCTTGGCCATTAGCTTAGGCTTATTATTAACTATCTCTTACACTTAAATTAACCCATATTTTTATTCATGTTTAGCCACGTGGCTTGGTACCTTTTCTCAGTCTGACATTCTCATCCTGCTTCCACTGCATCTGACTGGTGACTCCTGACTCCACTCTTCCTTTTCCTAGAATTTTCCTAGTCTGATTGCCCAGCCTATACTTCCTGCCTGGCTACTGGCCAATCAGAGTTTTATTAAACTAATTTGAGCGCCAAATCTTTACAATGTACAAGAGCATTTTCCCACAGCAGCTACCAAGAAACATGATAGGATTCTCTATGTAAATTGTTATGATATGGCAAAAAAGTATATATACTGTTGACAAAGTAATGTCCAGTGATTTTAACTAAAATAACTACAAATGGTGAGTTTTTAGCCAAAGGTATCAGGATATCTTTACTAGTCAATATCTTGTCATTACAGTTAAATTTCAAATTGGACCCTAGTGTTGCCATAAGATATGACCCATTTCACAGAAAGTTTATCGTGACAACACAGCATTTGAATTACTGGGTGTGAAAAGGGCTGTCAATATCAGTGACCATTCTTTTCTATATAGATCTTTTCAGTTGATAAGTGAAGCCCAACACAAATGCAAAAATGACAGAACATACTGTATCTTTATGTTTGCTTCTTTTGTTTTTGTTTGTTTGTTTTTCAAGACAGGGTTTTTCTGTATAGCCCTGGCTGTGTTGGAACTTGCTCTACAGACCAGACTGGCCTCACATTCATAGAGGTCTACCTGCCTCTGTCTCCTGAATGCTGGAATTAGGAGAGGGTAAGTCACCACAGCCAGGTTATGCTGGCTTTTACATGTTAAATAAGAAAAAGTGTCTAGAAAAAAAGGGAACATATTTGAATTTTGGCTGGATAATTTTTAGCATTAAAATAAAAAAATGAGGAAAGAGACTAAAGTTCACTAAATATATGTAGAGAAGTTACAGCACTCGGTATGAAAATGCAGAAGATCACTGTAGATATGAGGGAGCACAGTTCATTTATGGAGTGTTTAAGGAAATTAAATCATATAAGGTGCTGGGGAGAGCTAAAGCTCGCATAGTTTAACTTAACTCTATCTGGATCTTCTGTTGTTCCCTCCTTAGGCTATTCTGAACACACCTGATACTTGAAAATATCCCTGTAACTTTCATCTAACTGCTTCTTTAACCTACAATGATGTTTTATCCATCTGTCGTCCACTGAAGCTCACCTAACCTTCAAAGTTCCATTCAAATCCCTTTGAGTTGTTTGCTAATAGGCTCCAGTTAAACTTTATTATTCTCTCCTTGTGCTCTCCTGTGTATGAGTAGCTGTAGCCAGGATATTCTGCCCCTATGAGTATAAAAAGCTATTTGCCAGACCGTGTCACTCTTAAATCAGCAATAGTTTTGTATCATTCCATGGTACATGTGATGTATTTTTAGAATTTTCTTGATGATGATGATGTGGACTTGAGTAAAACTGTTTGAGAAATGATCTTGAAGTTGGGGGTGTAAAGTCCAAAAGTAAAAATTAAGCCAAAAATAAAATGGAAATGCTCATTTCAAGTGTCAGATCATTCTCACAACCCTTAAAAGTATAGACACCACAGTTCTGGTCACCTGCTCATCCCCAGAATATCAACAGGTCTCTCTCTCCATCACAGCCCACTCTTTTACTCAAATATTTGTGATCAGTAAAGCAGCAGAAATAAATAACCTAGAATGGAATACTCTCCTCCTCAAAAAGAAAGAGTTCAATTATTTGCTCTCTTGAAAACATAGAAACAGACTGGATGTAGAATGACTGGCTCTCATTGGGTTCTACATTTTTATTAGAGCATGTTATTCACTTATTTAAAAGCTTCAATTAGCATGCACAGTAATTTTTCATTATGGAATTTTCAAACACAATTCTGTCTATTTCTCCCCACCCACCTTTACAACCCTCTTCTCTACTTACACACTGTAACCTCTTTCTACTGGTGTCACTCATGTCTTACTGTACTCCTAATTCCTCAACATTTTTCTCCCCTCTCATAGTCTTCTCTCTAGTTCAATAGCCTATACATACACTCACCTCCACTTATATAAATGCATATACACATTAATTAATTAATTAACTTACATCCCAAATACAGTTTTCCAATTTCCCTTTCCTCATGTAGTTTTTTTTTTCTTTTTTTTCATTTCTTTTTATTCTTTGGGGCCCACCATCCAGGCCCCAAATAAATACATGGAGACTTGTTCTTACTTATGAATGCCCAGACTTAGCTTGGCTTGTTTCTAGCCAGCTTTTCCAAACTTAAATTATCCTGTCTACCTTTTGCCCCTGGGCTTTTACCTTTCTCTGTTCTATATACCGTTCTTTACTTCTTATTCCATGGCTGGCTGTGTAGCTGGGTGGATGGTTGCTAGAGTCCTTTTCTCCTCCTTTTCCTACCAGTCCTCTTCTCTCTTCATCTCCTATTCTTTCTGCCCGCCAACCCTGCCTATTTCTCTCTCCTGCCTAGCTATTGACTGTTCAGCTCTTTATTAGACCAATCAGGTGTTTTAGACAGGCAAAGTAACACAGCTTCACAGAGTTAAGCAAATGCAACATAAGGAATGCAACACATCTTTGTATCATTAAACAAGTACTACACAGCATAAAATAATGTAACACATCCATAACTAATATTCCACAGCACCCTCCTCTCCTCTCAGTCCCTTCCCCCAACCTTTTTTCTGCCTCCTCCCATCTACTACTCCTCCATTTCTGTTCAGAAAAGGGCAAGCCTCCCATGGATATCAACAAAGCATGGTATACTAAGTTGCAAGACTAAGCACCTCACATTGTATTAAGGCTGGACAAGGCAACCGAGCAAGAGGAAAAGGATCCCAAAATCCAGCAAAAGAGTCAGAGACAGACCCTGCCCCCACTGTTAGGAGTCCTGCAAGAAGACCAAGCTACACAATTGTAACATATATACAGAAGGCCTAGGTCATTCCCGTGCCAGTTCCTTGGTTTTTAGTTCAGTCTCTGTGTACTCCTATGAGCCCACATTAGTTGATTATATGAGTTTTCTTGTGATGTCCCTATACACATTTTAAACTAGGATGTATGTATATTAGAGGCAACATTCTACACTTGTTTGAGTCTGAGTTACCTTTCTTAATAAAACTGAATAATGGTAATGACAATTTCATTGTCTTTGTAACATATTTTAATTATCTATTCATCAGTGAAGGTTCATATATATTTTTTATTTCCTTGACATGACCATCACAGGAATAAACATGGATGTGCAGGAATCTATGTTGTAGGATATAAAGTCCTTTGGTTATGTGTGCAGTAATGATGAACCAGGGTCATTAGTAGTTCTATTTTTAGTTTTTAAGAAACAGCCATTGTAGTTTGCATGATTATGAGTTTACACTCCTACCAGGTCATCCTTACCAGTATTTGTTGTCTCTGTTCCCACCTGATCCTCTCATTCTCATTCACCATGACCCAAGTCCACCTATAAAATCTATTCTATTTCATCCTTTTAGGGGAGATCCATGTGTTCCCCCCCAAATCCCATGTGCTATACTTACCCTCTAGGGTCTACCAGTTGTGCCTTGCTTATCATTTACTTAACAGCTAATATCCACATATGAGTAAGTAAATACTATATTTATATTTCTAGGTCTGGGATACCTCACACAGAATGATTTTTTTTTTCTAGTTCCATCCATCTGCCTGAAAATTTCATGATGTCAATTTGTTTAAACCTCTGAGTAATACTCCATTGTGAAAATGTGCCACATTTTCTTTATCCATTCTTCTATTGAGGGATGTCTAGATTGTTTCCAATTTCAGGCTATTACAAATACAATGAACGTGGTCAAGCAAGTGTCCTTCTGGTAAGATAAAGCATCATTTGGATATATGCCCAAGAGTGGTATAGCTGGATCTTGATGTAGATTGGTTCCCATTTTCCTGAGGAATCACCATATTGGTTTTCATAGTGGCTGTAGAAGTTTGCACTTTCATCAACATTGGAAGAGTAATCCTTTTACTCCGAATCCTCAGCAGTCTGAGTTGTCACTTGTGTTATTGATCTTAGCTTTTCTGATAGGGGTAAGATGGAATCCCAAAGCAGTTTTGATCTGCATTTTCCTGGTGACTAAGGATGTTGAACATTTAAGTATTTTTCAGTCATTTGAGTTTCCTCATTAGAGAATTCTCTGTTTAGATCTCTATCCCATTTTAAAATTGAATTATTTGGGTTTTTGATATCTAGTTTTTAAATTTTTTTTACATATTTTGGAATAAGCACTAAATAAGTTGTGAAGCTCTTAAATTTTTTTCCCATTTTGTAGACTGCTACATTTTCCAAATAATGATGTCCTTTGCCTTACAGAAGCTTTTCAGTTTCATGAGGACTTATTTATTAATTGTTGATCTTAGTGCCTGAGTTAACAGAGTTTTGTCCAGAAAGGCTCCTCCTGTGTCAGTGTCTTCAAGACTGTTCCCTACTTTCTTGTCTACCAGGATCAGTGTTGGTTTATGTATAGGTCTTTAATCCACTTGCAGTTTGAAGTGTGTATCAACTTGCATTCTTCTACTTGAAGACATCCAGTTTGACCAGCACCATTTGTTGAAGATGCTGTCCTTTTTCCAATGTGCATTTTTGGTTTCTTTATAAAAAAAATCATGTGTCCATAGGTATGTGTAGATTTTGGTTTTCAATTTGATTCCACTGATAAATGTAGGACTTTTATGCCAATTCCATGATGTTTTTAGTACTATAATTTTATATTACAATGTGAAACTACAATGGTGAGACCTCCAGCAGTTCTTTTATTCTTCAGGATTGTTTTAGTTGTCTTGGGACTTTTGTTTTTCAATATAAAGCTGAAAATTGTCCTTTCAAGGTCTGTGAAGAACTGTGTTGCAATTTGTTGTGGATTACATTGACTCTACAGATTGCTTTTGGGAGTATTGCCATTTTTACTATGTTAAGCCTATTGATCCATAAACATAGTAGATCTTCCCATATTCAGATATTTTTTCAATTTCTTTCTTCAAAGACATGAATTTTTTTATCATATAATTTGCTTGGTTAGAGTTACTCAAAGATAGTTTATATTATTTGATGCTATTGTGAACCATGATTTTTTTCCTTATTTCTTTCTCAGCCCATTTGTCATATTTGTACAATTAGGCCACTAATTTTTTTAAGTTAATTTTGTATCCAGTCACTGCACTAAAGGTTTTAATCAGTTATAAGTGATCCCCATTACAATTTTTAAGGTCACATGTTTAGACTATCATATCACCTGTACATAAAAATACTTTGAATTCTTCCTTTCCAATTTATATTCTTTTGATCTCCTTCACTTGTCTTATTGTTCTAGATAGACTTCAAGCATTATATTAATAGGTATGGAGGTAATAGATAATCTTGTCATGCTCCTGATTTTACTGGAATTGTTTGCATTTCTTTCCATTTAAGTTGATGTTGACTATTGGTTTTGTTGTAAATTGATCTTTACTATGTTTGGGTATGTTCTTTGTATCCCTAATCTCTCCAGGACTTTTATTACAAAGGGGTATTAGATTTGTCATAGGTCTTTTATGCATCTAATGAGATGATTTTTTTCCCTTTCAGTTTCTTTATAGCATGGATTACATTTATTGGTTTTCATATAATGAACCATCCCTGCATCTCTGGGATGAAGCCTACTCAATCATAGTGGATGATCTTTTTGATATGTTCTTAGATTTGGTTTGCAAGTACTTCATTGAGAAATTTTGCCATTATGTTCATAAGCAAAATTGGTATGTAAGTCTCTTTTTTGCTGTTTGGATTTAAGAGAACTATGGCCTCTTAAATGAAATGAACAATGTTCCTTCTGTTGCTAATTCATGGAATAATTTGAGAAGTATTGATATTAATTCTTTGAAATTCTGATAGAAGCCTGCACTAAAACTATATGGTTTGGGGGTTTCTTTGATTGGGAAACTTTTAATGACCACTTCTTTTTCACTAGGGGTTATACATCACTTTAAATTACTTGTTTAATCTTGATTTACCTTAGGCAAGTGATATCTGTCAAGAAAATTATCCACTTCTTTTGGATTTTACAATTTGGTGAAGAACAGGTTTTCAAAATAGGTCCTTATGTTTCTTTGAATTTCCTGTGTCTACTGTTATATCCATTTTTCATTAATGATTATGTTAATTTGACTCTTCTATCTCTGCCTTTTTATTAATTTTGATAAGGGTTTGTCTGTCTTCTTGATTTTCTAAAAAAATTAACTCTTTGTTTCATTGATTCTTGTTTCTATTTTATTGATTTCAGTCCTTAATTTCATTATTTACTACCATCCACAATCTTGGGTGTGATTGCTTCTTTTTGTTCCAGAGCTTTCAAGTGTGCTGTTAAGTGGTAGTATGAGATCTCTCCAATATTTTTATGTAGGCACTTAGTGATAGGATCTTTCCTCTTAGCACTGCTTTCATTGTGTCCTATAAGTTGGGTATGTTGTGTATTCATTTTTATTGAATTCTAGAAAGTCTTTAATTCCTTTCTTTACATCTGTCTTTACCTATTTTTCAGTCAGTAGATTGTTTCCATGAGTTTGTAAGCTTTCTGTTGTTTTGTTGTTGTTGTTGATATACAGGTTTAATGCATGGTGGTCTGATAGTATGCAGGGAGTTACTTCAGTGTTCTTGTATTTACGAAGACTTGCTTTGTGCTAAAGAACATGGTCAGTTTTGGAGAAAGTTCCATAAGGTTCAGATTTCTCTCTTTTTCTTTAGAACAAACAGGTACATAAAAAACAATCAAACTATAATAAAACAAAATAAACAGTAGAAAAAAGAACTACCTAAAACACATTTACATACAGAGACATACACATGTGCACACACACAAAACTCCCAAAATCACAATATTGAAAAACATAACATATAACCAACAGACCAGTAAGATTTTAAAAAAAAATCTAAACAAAGCATTATGAGATAAAAGATATCTCAGAGTACCATTGAATTCATTTTGTGTTGGCTATCTCCTGTTGGCCAAGAGGCCTGCCCTTAATTGTGATATGTATACCCAGTAAAGACTTCATTGAGAAAACCGGTTGTTCCTTGGTGAGCAGTTGTCAATTGGTGTTAGCTTCTGAGTTAGAGATGGGGATTGTTCTGGGATCCTATATGGCTCAGACCTGTGGATGCTGCCACAGTCTCTAAGGGCATATGTGTGTCAAACCTGTTGTATCATAATGTACTCTTTCTTTGATATTTTCCATCCCCACTGTCTTGTATAATCTTCCCATCTCCTCTTTTGCATAGCTCCCTGAGTCCTGACGGGTTGGGTTGCTGAAGCCATTCCATTTAGGACTGAGTGTTCCAAGGTCTTGCTCTCCCTACAAATTGTCCAGTAATGGGTCTATGTATTAATTTCCATCTATTGCAGGAGGAAACTCCTCTGATGGTCTCTGAGCAAGAAACTGATCTCTGAGTATAGCAGAATATTATTAGGAGTCATTATACTGCAATGTTTCTTTAGCAGTACAATAGTATTGGTTTTCCCCTAGGTCCATGCCCCATCTACTCTCACATTCTTGATCACCCAAGCAGTACAAAGCATGGTTTCATATCATGGAGTAAGCTTTAAATCCAATCAGATTGTTGGTTACTCCCACAAATTTTGTGCCACTATCGAACCAGCCTATCATTTAGTCAGGTCACTTATAGATCTAAGGGTTGGAGACTGGGTTGGTATTTATCTTTCTCTTCTGGTAGAATACATTATACCTTCTGGGAATATGGACTAGTCAGTTTGAATGAAGGCACTGGTTTGGCACCAGCTTGATTTCCCTGCTTTCAGTATGTTGTGTAGGTGTTGTCTTCAATGATAGACCCTTACCATCAGTGTGTGGAGAGGAAGCAATAGCCTGGGTTGTTAGGGGCATTTCCGTGGGGTTCATTTGGCCAATAACTCAATTAGATATAACACATTCCTGGCAATGGAAATTTTACTTGTGAGAGAAGTCTAATAGGGACTTTGTCTTCCTGTTATTTGGTGTTCTCATTGAGATTCCTTTCATATATGTATGTTTTAAGAAGTTTCTACTATAGTCGATTTCCATATGACCCCTCAAATGGCCATTTATGTTACCTGATTTTTGGCAAAGAAAGCAGAAATACACACTGGAAACAAGACAACACCTTCAACAAATGGTGCCAATCAAACTGGATGGCTACATAAAGAAGAATGTAAATAGATTCATATTTGTAACCCTGCAGAAAACACAACTTCGAAAGTATCAAAATCTTAAACATAAGACCAGATAAACTGAATATGATAGAAGTGAAAGTGGGGACTAGCATTAGCATCATTGGCACAGGAAAAGACTTTCTGAACAGAACACTGTTAGCACAGGCACTAAGAACAGCAATTAATAATGGGACTACATAAAGTTGAACAATTTATGTCTGGCAAATGACACCATCATTTGGACAAAGCACAAGGCCATAGAATGGAGAAAGACTTTTTACCAACTACACATCTGATAGAGGGCTAATGTCTAAGATATATAAAGAATTGAGAAACTGGACATCTAGAAAAAAAAACTCAATTAAAAATAGGGTACAGAACTAAACAGAGATTTCTCAAACAATGAAACAAAAATGGCTGAGAAACACTTAATGAAATGTTTAACATCCTTAGTCATCAGAGATACACAAATCAAAACTACTTTGAAATTTCACCTTCACCTTTCAGAGTGGCCAAGATAAAGAAAATAAATAATAGCTCATGATGTAAAGGATGTGGAGTAAGACACTCATCCATTGCTGGTGGGAGTACAATCTAGTACAGCCACTATCGAAATTGTTCTGGTGGTTTCTTAGAAAGCTAGAAATAAATCTACCTTCCTGATTTTTTTAGTGACACATTACTGTAACACGAATCTTAAAAGGTCTTATTAATAAAAACAAACCCAGAGCCAGATATTGGGGTGAATTCTGAAAGATCAGAGAAGCAGAACAAGCCACAGCCAACCTCACCTTGCCAACTCCTCAGCCGATCCTGTTTCCTCAGACTGAAAGCCTCTGAGTCCTCACCCAAATGGATCTCAGCTGAACTACTGCTAAAAGCCTAAAAGCTTAAAGGGGTCTAGTTCCTGGTTTTCATGCCTTATATACCTTTTTACTTCCTGCCATCACTTCCTGGGATTAAAGGTGTGTGCCACCATGCCTGGCTCAGTTTCCAGTGTGGCCTTGAAATCACAGAGATCCGGATGGATCTCTGCTTCCAGAATGCTAGTATTAAAGGCATGTGCTACCACTGCCTAACCTCTATGTTTAATATAGTGTCTGTTCTGTTCTCTCACTCCCAGATAAGTTTATTGGGGTGCACAATATATCAACCACACTTTACTAATTTGAAAGAGATTCTCTACATGGCTCTAACTGTTTAATTAACTAATCAGAACACAGAGAGATAGTAAACTGGGTCATCAAGATGGTTCCATGAGTAACATATCTGCCACAACCCTGAGTTAAATCTAGAGGACCCATATGTAGAAAGGACAGAGCCAATGATCGCAAGTCACCTTCTGGCATCCATGTGTACACACACAAACAGATTCACACACACAATGTAATAAAAATAGGATAAAGACACTAAATTTTCTGTATACCAATTTGATTGCTTTCGGTAAGAATTTCTTTTTAGTGAATTTGTTTCATCATAGATTTATTTCAAGTACCAAGCACTATTATTATAAATGAAGCCATGATGGTTGTGGAAGCATAATCATGAATGTGATAAACATAACTAGATAGATTATATAATTCCTTTTTTATATGCAGAGAACAGATTCTGCTCTCCTTGAATCTACATTTATGAACATAATTGCTTTTAAAAAACTTGAATTCTGTTCTCTGATTTCCATTAGGAAAAGTCATAGTTTCATTGAAATTTTCTTTATCTTATCTAATTAATATTAACAATAAATCTGACATTAGTAAATTATTATTTTATTCTGCTAGGGAAGTATACTCTGCTCTATTTTATTCTAAAATATTTATACTTTGGCCTTTTTAGTCCCCCAAATTCTATTATACCAATTGTTTCACACAGCCCTAAGTATGATTTTCAAGAAAACTGAGTTCATTAAGGTACATGAATGCAGCATTCTCTCACTGTTTTCCCATTCTACATCCCCTGGGTAGCTTTCCTTCTCCTGTTTATGAATGCAATTCATTTAAAGTATCCAAAGCCATGCTTCAACATTTGTTGATCATAACTAGCTTTGATCTTTCTTTCCCCTCTCCACAAAATCTTTGAAAAGCTTCCCAATTGCAAAATAGCAAATTTAAGTGTTACTATTTATCTCAGGAAAGTTAAATAAATGATCATATACTCAAGAAGAAAGAAAAATTAACAGAATTCTCTCACACATAGGTCTGACTTTTACATTCCTTAATCTTCAGTTTAACTCTTCTAGAACCCAGTCTGATTTATGTCCTTTCACATTGTACCAATATATATGGTTGTGACTGAAAGTTCTACAATCAGTAAGTCATTCTAAGTTAGAATTGACAATGTCTTCATTGCTTTATTCATCTTGTCATATTGAGTACTGAGTTAAATGAGGAAACAATTGAGCAAGCAAATAGGCCAAAAATTTAAGATGAAAAAAAAAAAAACAGTATTTAAAACAAAAGTGTTTTTAATTTATCTTTGAACAAAAATTGAAAAAAATATTTAAAATCTCTGAGAGGTGTACAATCAAAGAGTTGATTAACATGATGAGGTCATAACAATAGGTCTTTCAGGGTAATTAGTAAAAACCAGCAAAATATGAAGGAAGAGTCATGAAAAGATCAAAGTATTTAAGTCACCAACATCTTTCATTTAAAGAAAATGAATGAACTTAAGTCAACACATAGTGGCACTACTCTCTGATTGACAAATAGTCCCAAGCACTTTAAAATACCAATAGTTCCTTCCCTGAAGCACTGGAGGAGCAGAACAAGTTGAAATGCTATCTAAATGAACAGACCTCAGAAAATAGAAAAGCTGCTTAAATGTAACATGGCAGCTTAACAAACAACTTCCTTCCTGAGAAAACTTGGCAGAATAATGAATGGAAAGTAGTCTATTATCACCAGCATCAATGGAGTTAAAGACTCTCCATCTTTTATATTTAATTGACTGTAGTATGTAATTTGTACTGTTGGACACCGATGGTAAATTACTTACCTGAAAAGAAAAGAAACTCTTACTAAGAATAAAAGAAACTTCAATGTACAGAACAAAATAATAACAAATTGCTGTGGAAAATGAACTTCTAAATATAAGTGCTTTTCATTCATCTTGGATGATGATGTGAGGGAAGGTGCAAATAGATTTTGTGTACTTTGCAAGCAAGTTTGTAAAATGGAAATGTCAAGCCTACTTAGTGCACTGTGTTTCCAGGGAGGCCTGGCAATGCAGTTCTGAGTAGCAGACACAACAGTTTTACTTCTTACTGTCTGCGCATTTTGACCACCTCCACGAATCACCTCAGTTTTCTACTTTTGGTCATGTATAGGTAAACCTTAGTACATCTAATGATGCTGCAAACAAATGATGACCTAGGAGCTATCCTGCATGTCCTAGTCACTCTGAAATTAAGTTAACATGCAAATTGTTAACATGCAAATAAACTGAAAGGCACTGAAGGAAGAATTAGAATTCATTTTTAGTGTGGCTTTCTATCTTTGTTGGGAAAATTCACAAATAATTAAGAAAATAATAAAATCATTTCTTTTTTTATTCATTTATAAAGAGGATGAAATATAAAGATTTCTTCTCTATGTCTGAGGTATCCTGCTAAGTTTAAGTGAATTTTTTTTTTTCTGGTAAGGTCTCTTTTTTTTTTTTTTTTATGCTGAATGCCATTTATTGAAGGAGGGAAGAGGTCTTAAATACAGGCTTACAGCACAATGGGAGAACCCTGGAGGGCAGAATTTCGCTACCACATTTTACAATCTTGCATCTAAGCTGTTAACACCCATTATGCAGGATACATAGACAAGGAACTTCCCTTAAGCATTCAGGAGGGTGGAACCCGGCAAGGAATTAGCATAGGGAGGATATCAAGGTCAAGGTCAGCAAGCAAGGCAGTTGTTACTCAAAACGGGGGCCCAGGACCCTACAGGTCTCCCTTTTACTAAAAAATGAGCTTCTGACTTAGGTTGCATGATGTTAGCAGGTCACCTTACCCGTCATGGAGACCTGTGAAATATTTTTAAAAAGAACCTGAAGTTGGGTGTGTAGGAAAGTGAAGAAGAGGATCTTGGAGGAATTGGGGAAAATCACTCTTAATTTCTACAATACTCTAAAGATATTATGAATGTTTCACTCTGAAATGCTTTCCACAGGTTCATCTATTAAACGCTTGGTCTCAATTTGGGAGTTGGTAGAAATTTTAGGAGGTGAAGTCTACATAGGCAACTAGATACTATGGGCATTCAAAGATTATACCTAGATTCATTTCCTCTTTTTCTCTATGCTTCCAACTGTACCTGGCATGGAAGTATGTTCAAGTAGACAGTTACATATACATAAAACAGAAATTTGGTACAGATATCTGATCTGAGATGGTGTGCCCCTCTATTTTAATAATGTCTGATATTGTGCGGATGAGGTATAAAGGATTATAGGAAGTACACAGCTCAACTTGCTGCACTGTCCTGAAAGGTGAGAAGAAAGGCAGACACAGGAAGGTGAGGTTTCAGCACCCATCAAAGTCCCATCCAATTCATGAACAACCATGTACAAACAGAATAATCTCCAGGACAACAGAAGGAAAGGTTACAATTAGCAGACAGAAAGACAAACACTGAGAAATTCTAGGAGAAAGTGGACATTGGTAAAAGGAAACTTACCTAAAGGACAGACTGACTGAACATGTGACTAGCAGCAACCACCCCCGCCCCCAATTTATGGAGACTGTCACAAATGACCATGATAGGGAAGGGAACAACCATATTTTTAGAAACAGGAAAAAATTCTGAATGGTGTCATAATACGTTTTATTTCATTTTATACCTTTTTAAAAACCTTTATTTTATTTTATTTTATTTTGACTTACTTGGTGATTGTGTTTTAACTTTTGCTGGAGAAGTGTTTTTTGTTTGCTTGTTTGTTTTTTTGTTTGTATGTCTTTTCTATCCCAAATGTGATGTACAATATTTTAATAATTACTTTTTAAAATATTTCCTTTCTTAATTTTCTTGTGGATTTCATAAAATACTCTGGCAACAGCTTAAGGGGGGAATTATATGAAGCAGTTTGAAGGTAGAGTGCATCAAGCAAAGAAAGTCCTAGCAGCAGGAGCTTCAGGCACTTAGGCAAATTGCACCCAAAGTCTGGAATTAGAGACAGATTGCCCGTACTCAGCTAGCATTCTCTTTTTTGATATGCAGCACAGGACCAAAACGCAGGGAACTGTGCCACAAAGTTGTCAGTCCTTCCCATTTCAATCAGTCTGATCAAAATAATCCACTGGCCATGCAAGCATACTCCTCTCCCAGGTGAGTCTAGATTTCAAGTTGGCAATTGAGATTTGACACAATATTTTTCTTTTATTTCTTCTTTCTTCCATTTCTATTCCTTTCTCACTCCAATACTCATTCTTCGAATGCTTTAAATTGTAGACTATCTTGATCTTTTCTGGGACACAAGCAAAACGCACAATTGTTGTCAAGTACAAGTTAGTATCATGGTCTGCTGCCAAATCTTGATGTTTTTCATAGCAATCAGCTTCTCTCCTAAACAGCAGTTAGAAACAAAAGTCCATGTGAAAGAAACTCATAAAATACAACAAAGGTGAAAAAATGAAATTGGAGAACATCTCTACCCAGAGAAATGTACAAAAATCAACAAGCACAAAAATAAGAGACAATAATTTACTGACAGGGCTGGGTAGATGGCTCAGAGGTTAAGAGCACTGGTTGTTCTTCCAGAGGTCCTGAGTTCAATTCCCAGCAACTACATGGTGGCTCACAACCATCTGTAATGAGATCTGGTGCCCTCTTTTGTTCTACAGGCATGCATGCAGGCAGAATACTGTGTACATAATAAATAATTAAATTTAAAAAAATTACTGACATGTTCATGAGCTCACAGTTTCTTAATGCCATAAATAACAATAATGACATTTTTGAAATGTAGAAAAATATTTTAGAGTAATACTATTATAAAGGATTAATGACCACAACGAGGATCTGAATAAGCAGATGGATAAAGCATAGTAATCAATTCAGAACCTACACAAAATGTAAACAAATTGGACAAACTGAACAATGGAATGTGGAAGAAATTCAGGAATATGGAAGAAACACACAATAAGGAAATGAAATTGAAAATTCTTAGTTAGAACCAAGCAGAAATCTGTAAATGAATAATGTAGACAAATATCTAAATGGTCTTATTAAATGAAAAACACAGAGCCAGATATAGGGGTGAAAACCTGAGGGATCAGGAAAATAAGGAAAGCCACAGGTAACCTCACCTCACCAACTCTGCAGCTTCTAAAAGCAAGCTACTTCCTGTCTACCCACACCTATGGGCTTTTCTGTTCTGCCATCTGGTTTGCTTTCTCTATCCAACTACATCACTTCCTCTTCCTGCCTAGCTCTGTCACTTCCTGTCTGTCTCTACAGACCTTCAGACCTCCATAGTTAGCTAGTGTTGAAATTTAAGGTGTGTGCTACTATGCTTGGCTCTGTTCCCAGTGTGGCCTTGAACTCACATAGATCTAGACAGATCCCTGCCTCCCAAGTGATAGGATTAAAGGTGTGTGCTTTTGCCTGACTTCTATATAGTGGCTGGCTTTTTCCTCTGATCCTCACTTAAATTTTATTGGGAGACACAGTATATTGGGGGACATAATACATCACCACAGAATAGTAAACCAATAAGAGAAAAAGTAGAGTGAAAACATCACCAACAGACAATATCAAGCTTAGGAATCTGTTTCAGTGATAGACCACAAGATAAAACAAAAAGGTTCAGACACATTTGAAAGACAAATAAAAAACATATTTCAAATGTGCAAGAACTTTCCAGTGCAGTCAAGAGAAAAGATTTAAGAATCCATGAGGCAGAGAACAAAGTTGAGGTAAAAAGCTAAAGACATAGATAATATTTTGTAAGATTACACCAAAACAAAAATTCGAAGTTGAAGAAAGAAATGGGCATCAGAGGCATTTAGACCTCAAATAGACATGATGAAGAACCTGTATAAAACATATCATAGTTGAGATGTCAAGAATATAAGGCAAAGAAAAATTAGAAATTGAAAGGAGAAAGCATCAACTTATAATTAATGGAAGAAAAAAATACAGTAACATCAGATCTCTCTTTAGCAGTCCTGAGAACTAGGAAAGCATGAACTGGTAACTGTCAAAAACAGAAAGTAAGTAACTATGATCAAAGATTGCCATAACTGGCAAAATTAGCTTTTAAAATTAATAGAGAAATGACTATATTTCAATATAAGCACAATATATGGTAACCCATGGCACTCAAGTCTACACTACAGAAAATGCTTAAAGGAATACTACACACAGAAGAAAAAAGATGGTGCTATGCACAGGATCACAGGAAGAAAATAGATTTAATGAGAGGAAATAGATGAATATCGGGAATCTAGACAGAATCCATCATCAAATTCAGTACACCTTACATGAAAAGGGAGAGAGATATCAAGTAAATAACTGTATGAAGCGCTGTACAGTTCTAGAAGAACAACAGAAATAAAATAGGTGAAAAGAAATAATAAACACCAAGGCTTAAATTTAGTAAGTAGAGACAAACAGAACAATATATAGAATTAAGCGGAGTTGATTAACTGAAAATGTAAGTAATACTGGCAAATCTTCAGATAAACTAACCAAAAGGAAGAGAAGAACAAAATTAATCAGATGTCAATGACATCCATAGAATCATCAGGGAGAATTTTACAAGCTTGTTTTCTCAAAAAAAAAATGTAGGAAACCTGGAAGAAATGTATAAATCCATAAACATAAATGACATAACCAAAATTAAACCAAAAATTAATTAAATAAGACAATAATAAGTGGTGAGACTAAAGCAGAAATTGAAAATTTTCCCAAAAATAGAAGTTCAGAACCAGACAAATCCACTGCTGAATTACATGAAATTTGAAAGTAAGATCCAACTAAAACTTTTCAAATTCTTTCACCAAATAGAGAAGTGATGCTATGAAACTCATTCTATGAAGCCAGATTTACCCTTATAACGAATGATCATAATTAGCATAATCCAAAAACCTTCAACAAAATACTTATAAACTGAATTTAGGAAGGCACAGAGAAGATCATATATTATAATCATATTCATTTCATCCCAGGATGCAAGGTTTGTTTAACATATGCAAATCAATACTATAACATACCACATAAATAGACTTAAAACTAGAAATGACACAATTGTTAAAAAAATGCAGAAAAGGCATTTGATAAAGTTCAATAACTTTATGATAAAATTCTGTTTTTTTGTGATCTTCAGGCAAATTTTATTCATTCAGAGTACCAGCAAAATATCATCACATTTCCCCTTTTTTGTCTAAAATAATAAAAAATAAGAAAAACTATATACAATAAGTACAATAGCTATAAACAATATATGCAGTCAAGAATTACATTAATAATGTCCAGTCTGTTAGCATTTGACAAATTCAGAGAAAATAATTTATTGTTTATCTTATTTTAGTGAGTTCAAAGTGTTGTACCTAATTCACCTTCTATCCTAACTTGTATTACCAACTAAAAACTATCTTTTGATGTCTTTCAAACTTATACACTTTATACTAATTTAGTGAATTTTTTTCTGAATTTGTTAACAACAAAAACTATAACTATTTAGTCTTCAGATCAATCAGAGACTCAAGAAGGAAATAATATTCACTGTGTAAGCAGGAAGTGCAAACGAGTGACTTCCAAAAAATGTGAGAAATGCCAGAAACAGCTGGCTGCCTGACAGTCACCCAAATTTTCTCTGCAATGTTGGGACATACATCTTTGACCTACAGGCTTAGCTTCACACACTTTTCTGTAAAGCAGGATATTCTGAAGGGCTGTCCTGCCTTGTCTTGGCAAAGTGCAGAGGAACAATGCATAGGCCAAAGATAAAATTCTTGAAGAGCCAGGGCCAATAAAGAAGGTTAACAGGAAAAGGCACTTGCCACTATGCCTGATGACATAAATTTGATTCCTGGGATCCATATACTAGAAGGGAAGAACTGACTTGTACAAGTAATACAATGACTCCCACACATGTAATCTGACATGTAAATTAGTATGATATAATAAAATATGATATGATACAACATGAGATGATATAATTATTTCTTAAAGTTTAAGAAAAAAACAAATGTCTCAATAACATGTGAAATATATAGCCCACACCATAATAGATGGAAAACTGAGAATTGTAAAATCTGAAATGGCATGAAGAGGATCACTCTCTCCATTCTTATTCAATATGTGGCTAAAAGTTTTTGCTAGATAAATAATGAAGGAAAGACTTTATAAAAGAATAAAGATAGGGAATGAAGAAGTAAAATTATCCCTATTGGCAGATGATATGATTCTATACTTCCTTTGGACTGTATCAGGCAACTCTTTGATCTCACACTTTCAACTAGGTATCAAGTTTTTAAATTAATATACAAAAATTAATATTTTTCCCAAATACCAATAATGAACTTGATGAGAGTGAAATTAGGAAAAGTAGTCCATTCATAGTAGCTTCAAAACAAAGTGCCTATGAATTAACTTAAGCAAGTGAAGGAACTCTACTATGAAAACTTCAAGACGCTAAAGAAAGACACTGAAAAGGATACTAGAAGATTAAGAGACAGGAACAATACAGTGAAAATTGTAATGGTCTACAGATAAAATTTAATCCTCATCACTATTCCAATTATATCCTTTTCAGTATTAAAAATAAATTTCATATGGAAACACAACTTCAGAAAAGCAAAATATTCCTATCTAGAAATAACAGTGCTGGGGGTATCTCATACCTGTACTCAAATACAGCAAGGTAGTGGCAAGAACCTTACATTAGACCAATGGAAAACAATTATTGAATCCAGAAATGAACTCCTGTGACAAAGGTTTAAAAACATACATTGAGAAAGAAAGGTGATAACCTCTTCAACATATGTTACTACTCTATCTCCACTGCAGTACAGTGACACTAGATTCATATCTCTTGCCTTGAGCAAAAACAAAATCAAAATGGATCAAGATTTTTATAATAAGTTATAAATCTCAAAGCACTAAAACTTCCAGTAACTGCCATAGACAAGAATTTAAGAAACAAGCACAACCCTCTGAAAACATTTTCTCCAGAAGCATAGGAAATAGTCTCAAAAGAACTTCCATAACCAGATGTGTACTGTTTTTGTTTGTTAGTTAATTAGAATAATATCACTTTATTTAAAATCCATCAATCAATAAATAAGAAAACAGGATTAACAGTTGGGATTATATATGTGGAATTTTAAAATATAAATGTAAAACCTCCACATCAAAGGACACCATCAAAAGAGTGAATTGGGGAAAATCTTTGCACATTGCACCCCAGACTAAGGACTTATATATAAAATATATAAGGAAATACACAATTTAAATACCAAAACCAAATACTCCAATCAATAAATCAGTGAAAACACTAAAAATAGAGTTCTCAAAAGATGAAAAACAATTGGCCAATAATCATTTATTTTTTAACAGCAAACAGATAAATGCAAATTAAAATTATGAACATTCCTTCTCACTGCAGTCAAAGTGGCTAATATGAAGAAATTAAATGACAATGAAAATAGGTAAGGATGGGGGGAAAGAGGAGCCTCATTTACTGTTGATGGAATTGTGCACTGTTGCAGCTATTGTGGAAATCATCGTAGAGGTTCCTTAAATCTTAAAAAGCAGAAAAACCATGTGAGTCTGCTGTACAACTCCCACAACAGAATTGCTGACAGAGCCATGTTTTTCTCACATTACTCAGAATAGTCAAGATACAAAACTAGCTGAGGTACTAACCAACAGATTCATGGATAAAGAAACTGCTACATGCAACCATAGAATCTTACTCAACCACAAACAAAAATAAAGTCATAGCATTTGCAGAAAAATTAGTCAAGCTGGAAATCATTTTAAGGCAGAAACTCCAAATTCAAATACTGAAATTTTTTTGTCATACACTCCTTATAGATTCTTTTAAATTTTATTTTATGTGCATTGGTGTTTTGCCATGGGTGCTGGGTCCCCTGGAACTGGAATGACAGACAGTGGTGAGCTGTCATGTGGGTGCTGGGAATTGAACCCAGGTCCTTTGGAAGAGCAGTCAGTGCTCTTAACCACTGAGCCATCTCTCCAGCCCCTAGATTTTGTTTTTATACATGTTGGGGATCATGAATTAAAAAGGGGATCCATAGAAAGTGGATCATGAAAGAGGGAAAGGAAGGAAATGAAGAAGCAAGCAGGTTAAACGAATCCATGTGGATTCTGTGGATACTGTGGAGTAGTGGCAGGAGGATGGGGACCCCAGGAGTTTGGCAGAGGTTTTGGGGGGCAAATGGGAAAAAGTAACTGTAACTGAAAGTTTTCCTGTGCTCACTCGGCTCCTGAGGACTTGTGGTCCCACACAGAGGCTTATATTAATTATGAACTGTATGCCTTATTGGCTCAGGCTTCTCGCTAGCTAGATCTTACATCTTAAATTAACCCATTTCTATAAATCCATACGTGGCTAGTGTCTTACCAGTATCTTTACATCTTGCTTCTCATGGTGGCAGCTGGCAGTGTCTTCTCTGTTTAGCCTTTCTCCTTCCTCTCTCTAGTTAGAATGTCCCACCTAACCCTATTCTGCCTCACCATTATCAACCATAAAACCTATGTAATGAAACCCATTCATTCTCTGTACTAATTTTAAAACTTAAAAATAAGAAAATATACAAACTTTCATAGATGCTGCTCCTCAGATGGCATGTCTGTATCAACAGGTTCTGGGTTATCAGTCTTCAGAAATTACAGCTGAAATGATCCTTTTTTTTTGTATACTAGTTATGGTGTTAGCAATAACTTGTCCATAAAGTGGGACTGTTCAAACTTCAGTGCTCATTAGGAAATGAGGGAGTTGATAGTGAGCACCATGGAGACAAGAGACTACAGAAGATTAACCTGCTACACTAATAATAACCATAGAATGACTGATACTGCAAAAGTTAAATGTTTTTCAGTAAACTTAAGCTTAAAATTTCTGTTTCTCTTAATGCTGTGAAGACCAAAGCAGGAACACTGGGGTATAAATCTTATATTTGCTTCTGTTCAGGTTCTCTCTTATACCTTGAAATTTGCAAGGGTACACTAATGTGGAATAGAATTTATAACTATTTGACTAAAATGTATGGATAAATAAATCCTTGCAAACTTGCCAAATACTGTTTTTAATCCCACTGACCACCCAATGTTTTTCCAGCATTTATTTGATATTCAACACATGTCCAGAAATGATCAGCATTTTATCTAAGTCCACAAACATATAAATTGTATTATTTCATTCCTATTTATTAGACAATGTATCAGTTGCAAAGCAGTGTGGATGCTGCTTCCTGAATATGCTCAAGGTGCAGGTTTAAAGTATTTGAAACTAGAGTATGTGAACAGTTTCCAGTGCTCTAATTCAGTGTTTGTACTCCCCGTCACTATATAACAGTCTGGACAACAGGGGGCATATCTACTCTCTTACTTGTCTTGAATGTGATAATGACACACAAAGGCACACTGCCTGTGGGCATTTGCAAAGGACTTGTAGAAGAAAAGAGAAATAGTTGGCTTCCTAGGCTAAGTGTTAACTCGATAGATTCTTGATTTATCCTATTAAATGATCCCTCAGTTGCCACAGCTGAAATCAAAATCTATTTCTTTGCTTCTCAGAATAGCTCTGTTTATGCAGTTTTGTCTGATTTATGTCGATTGTAATAGAACAATCTCAGTGTCAAATGATCCTGAGAATAAGAAACAAAACTGGAAACATATCTCCATTTTGCCAGCACCTTTTGTTCATTTTTCAAAAGCCAGCTGCTTTTATAGTTAGCCGCTGAAGTGTACTCGGTCACTATTTTCTTTATTGTAGTTATTTGCTTCCGGTTTTCCACAGATGTGGAGTTGCTATGATTATGGGTAGGTATTGCATCATTGTGAAACAGGATTGTGATGAGGGTGGAGTAAAAAGAATTCCTCAGCAAGAGAGAAAACCTTTACTATGTATGCTTCCATTTTCCTCTGCTGATTTCCTCACAAGCCTCTGAGCTCACAGTATGACCTTTGTTTAGGCATGGTTGTATGGTTTTTCCATTGATTGATGCACTGCTGTATTTGTTTGGGTATTTTTCCACAAGTGAAGGGGGTAAAGTATAACTACACAGCAGATAGAATTGGAATCAGGCAGCATAAAAATTGACTAAGACAGGTCCATTTGCAGACAATGGGCCTTCCGTCTGGCTGTAGTTGATAACCTAGTAAAGGAAAACTGTTCCTTGATTGAATTAAACCTGCTATTGCACAAGCACAAAAGGCCAAAATTAAACAGCATTGTCTTTGAAACAAAAGTGGGTTTCTGAAAATAGCTGGGAAAAGAAAAAGCATTTTCCCAGAAACCTGTAAGTGTGAAGACAGCTCTCAGAAGAGCTCCTATTCTTTTTGAATATATACTTGACAATATGTTTGTTCAAGGACCAAGAATGAGTTAATGAGATGAGATGAATTTTGGCCAAGCAATGAAAATCATCCTCCTTAATAAAAACCAAACACAGTTTTATAATGAAAGTAGCTCAGTGTGGTTAGCAAACTGGAGAACAGAACTACCATGGGGAGTGCCACAGAACAGATTTTCCCAAGGGGTACTTTTAAATTTCCCTATTCCCATTTAGCTTGGGCTTGGCCTAAATTATACATGCACAGAATAAATAAATAAAAATAGGCCTAAGTCTGTGGAGAAAGTATGGGTTTTCCAAAAAAAAAAAAAAAAAAAAAAAACAGAAAGAAAAAAAAAGGGGGGAGTTGAACATTTCCTTGGTAGAAAAGAGTTAATGGCCATTTAGTAATTTCAATCAGTAATTAAATTGGGTTCTTACAACAAAACTGTGTGTAGCTATTATTGGCACTACTATATCACATATTAGGAATATGTTCAGACCTCTAATAATTTTTTTTAGTAATTTATGTTTCTACAGCTAGTAAGTGGCAATGACAAATTCTGAGCATAGCCCATAGTCAAATCCCATGCATTTGCTCACTACACTATCATTTCCCAAAGTCAGGTCTTTATAATTCAGCCTTTCAAAGCTATCTGCAGAAACATCAAGGCTAAGTAAATTGGAGAATAACTCTTGGCTCTACAGTTCCTGAGATCACCATCTGTTCGCGAGTCACATGACACAATTATGTATTAAATTATCAGAAGCCATCAAGTTACAAAACGTACTATAATTCCACAATTCCCAACATTTTCTACAATATAGTTGGAAACTATGCCTTTGATTTCTTTCTAAGACGAAGCTGTAACACATTCAGTTTGCAAGGATAATGTCAAACATGTGTAAAGCTGAAGTCACTATGACTGGGCTAGGGACTATTCACAAATGTAGCCATGTATAATACCTCCAGCTCCCCACCCAAATGACAGTAACTAGCAGGTGGGTTCTTACTTTCTTTCAATTAAAGAATCAAAACATAGGAAGAAACTCATGGCAGGATGAAAGTAATGTTTATTAGTAAGAATTACAGACTCCCAGGACACAGGAGAGAATACCAGAGCTCAGAGAGCTGATCCCAGGGGACCTGAGTTTTTATTGTATTTGAGTATCTCCCACCTAGTGATTTTCTTCCTTTCATCTACTGATCTTAAGATGTCCATGTGTCCCTTCTTGTACAGGTATTGGGTTCCCAGGATCTATCCCCCGGCATGGAAATAACTGCTATAGTGTATCCTGTCATGGTACACTAGTACAGAAACAACTTCTGGATTCTGGGAGCTAAAATAGCCCTCTTTTACTTTGTTGTATTCACACAGACAGAAACTTGCTTTGGGGAAAAATGGAAACATAAAGAAAGGACAAAGGAAAATTGATAAAGGAGCTAATTGTTTTAAACTTCTCAATTCCCATGGTACCATGGCTTAATTGCTTTCTCTGTACGATCTCCCCAACTACTGTGGAGGGGGATGACAGTCTTTCTGTCTGCATCCCGATAACATAGGGGTCATTGAAGGAGAGCCCTCAGCTGGGGACAACGATCCATGGGTCTTCATTAGCAGCAAGATGGGATGTTCATGGGGGATTCAGAAGATTAAGGAGGCAAGGCCAAATACCATCCAAAGCAAAATAGCCAGTGTTGGTCCCAATAGGGAAGAAATCAGGTGACAAAGGGCATCACAAGTTAGGATTAAGTAGATATGAGAGAAGTTAAATGCCATGCTCAGAGACCTTGCGGTATTTGGACGGGCAGAGATGAAGGGAGGCCGTTTACTGAACAAGAGTTTCAGATTCTAGTAACTTACAAAGGGACATGGAGTCTGAGGCTCTCTCTGTCTTTTTCCCCCACCCCATAGCTTTGTGTGTGTGTGTGTGTGTTTTTTTTGTTGTTGTTTTAAGATCTCATGATTCCAAGGTTTTCAGTGAATGCAATAGATCCAGGAGTATAGTCCTGACAATGAGATTTTAAAGGGGGTACCAAGTCCCCAGGGCAGGAAAGAGAAGAACTTGGATAATCATCCCAAAGGACCTTTGAGGAAATCTTGAATGGATCTATTGGAATCAGGCCAACTGGGTAATATGAGGAGGGCATTTTGTTGTTTTGGATTATAGGACACATTTATTGGCTATAAATTGTAGATGTAACCAACCGCCTTATTAAATAAGAAACACAGAGCCAATGTAAAGGTGAAAGCCCAAGAGGTCAGAGCTAGGAGCCTTACCCACTTTCCGCCAGCTAGACTCTCTCGCCAAGAGACCTCTGCGAAAAGGGGAGCTACTTCCTGTGCGTTTGACTTATAAAGAGTTCTGGTTCTTCCTTCTCATTGGTTGTAAACCCAACTACGTGGCTGTCTCATCACGGCCTGGACAGTCACCTGATGTTTCTCCGCAGTGTTGGGGCATCATCTTCAGCCTATAGGCTTAGCATATCTGACAGACTCATTTGTGAAGTAGGACATACACAAGGTCAACAGTTCAACCTCACCTTAGGTGAGAGCAGTCCATGTACCAGAAACACCTGAATTCCACTAGTGTCATGTCCTGATTCAGGATTTTAAATTCTGGAAATTGTTGATGGTTTTTTAATCCAGCTGTCCATTCTTCTTGACCGTGTATGTGTGGCTTCATCTCAGCATCCCGTTCTTCTCCACATCCCTCTATTAAATGACAGTCTGCTATTGAGAGGCGTGAGTTTAGTTACTCTTCAAGAATAACTGTTTCAGCTGCTGTTCCATTGCACATCAGAAGCCATCGGCCCACTGCCTGTTCAGCTGCCTTCGAAGGAAAGGGCACTGTACCTTTTCCGGATTGCAAAGGCCACTTCAGGGATGGTGCCATATTGTCCTGGCCTCAGAAGATGCCTTTTGATAAAGCCATAACCACACTTGTTTTGGCAAGAATCAGTAGTCCTTTGTTTCATGTCCTGTCTGTCCATTTTGTCCTGTTGTCAGCAGTAGATTCGAGGATAATTTGTTGTCCAGTGGCTAACATTTGCCACAATGAAAGTTAACTCCATATGCAGTTTCTTCAATGCCCATATTCTCTCTGAAGTAGATTGGTACTGCCAGGAGCCGACATGTCTCATAGTCATAACAAAAAAGAAAAATTTTCTAAGTTATTAAAACATTTTAAATGCCATTTTCTGTAGATCTCTGAAGGGTTTGAAGATGACCGTGTCTGTCTAAAATATATCTGCTCAATTTAGAAAATATACCTAATATGACTACAAGTTCTATTGTAATGTCTAACTGCTAACTTTCATTTCTTTATCCTAATAGTTGGTAATAATAACATTCAAGAATCAGCAATTTGCATTATTTTGTTAAATGAATGGTATAAGTACAATTAGAAATAAACATATAGCATTTCCTAATAATATCAATTTCAATATATATAATTTGTATACAATATAAAACAATCCAATCCAATGTAAAGTATTTGAAACTAGTAATTGTCTTTTTCTTTTCTTTTCTCCGTTTTTTTTTATTATATAAACAAGAACCGTAAATCTAATCTCCTTTGCTTAGCCCTTTTCCTAACCCTTGATAACCAGTTGTAACCAACCCCTCTAAACAATGAGAATTATCCCAGACCCAAAACCCATTAAAAGACCAAAAAACCACCCGTCCCACACCACCTCTTTGGGAACGTGGGCGTCGTATTCTTAAAATTGCTCCCTGCTGGGTATGGGCGAAGGTATCTTTATTCTGAAAAGAAAAATTTTAGGTTAATTATCAAATTCTAGGAAAGGTAACTATATCCTTCATTATCCAGTCTGTGTATAATGCCACAGTTCAGGATTTATCTCAAGTCCTTATTTAAGTAGTCTTTGAGAATGGATCATCTCAGTCAGCCCTCTCAAAATTGCTCTAAGCACTTTGTAGTTCAAAGCTGATCTGTAGATGATGTTTGTCAGCTTAGTGATGTTATTATTGTCCACGTGGAATTGTTGTTGTTGTGGGGCCCCATCTTCTTCCCGGAGACTTCAGTTGATGTTAGGCCTGGCCGTGATTTCCTGCAGAAAACTGATAAGAGACTCGAACACAAAGACATATATATGCAGCTAATTGAAGCCTTTTTTTTTTTTTAGAATTAGTTAGTACTCTATATGACCATTCATATCTTAACAGTTTAAAATGTATATCTATCTATCTATCTATCTATCTATCTATATGTATATATATTAATCTTATAAATTTTGATATAAAATTCATACTTTAAGAAAAGTTTAAAGAATCAGAATAGAATCAAAGAGTTGAGATTAGTAATAGAATAGTCCCTTAATTAATTTGGCTTTTTTATTTTTTCTGTCCCATAGCAGAAGATGGCTCTTCTTCTGGCATGATACAGGGAGTTTGCATTTTCCTTTTAACAACATGCTTGAGTTTAAAGAAGGAGAGAGCCATTCTCCAACTTCAAAGTCAGCTTTAAATTTTAATTGAACTGGGACTATTAGAAGATCAATAGTGTTAAATTTCTTTAGAGAAGAGTAGAAACAAACATTTAGGAAGACTTATAAAATTTCTTAGATGATATACCAATAGGCCATTTTACTCTGTTTCTTGGGATAGATGGTTTGTCCCTTTTCTTCACTTGTCTCATTTGTCCAGTGTTCTTCAGATTCCTTAGGCTTCATTCTCCTAAAAGACAAAAACAAAAACCTTTCCCCAAGACTAATTTTGGGGATGTTCCTTTTTTGGCAAGTTATTATCTGATTAAATGAAAAAGCATGTGTTAATGGTATGAGTTAGTTTAAATTGGATGTTCATGCTGGTTGATGAACTACCACCTCCTCTAATTAAGAGGTTTCTTGTTCAAATCGAACCTTTATCAATTTTGATGGTACCCACAGCTTATCTTCTCCTGTAGAAACAAAAGCAAAACCTCGTCCCCAACGTAGCACATATCCTGGTTTCCATTCTGAGGTTAGCACATCCTTAAAGTATATAGGCTGATTTAATTCTGTAGTTTTTTCTATTATCCAATGTCTCTCTGCAGCTGTTGTTCCTTTCTCATTGGCATTGAGAAAATTCAAAGTTAATAGAGCATTATGCAGTCTATTTCTGGGGGTTTTTGTTACCCCTTTCTGTTTATTTAGCATATCCTTTAGAGTTCTGTTTGATCTTTCTATAACTGCTTGACCTGTAGGATTATGTGGTATACCTGTAATATGCTTTATATCATAATAAGCAAAAACCTGTTTCATTTTAACAGAGACATATGATGGAGCATTGTCAGTTTTGATTTGTGCAGGTATACCCATGATGGCCATAACTTCTAGCAAATGAGTGATTACAGAATCAGCTTTTTCAGAACTCAAAGCAGTTGCCCATTGAAATCCTGAATAAGTATCGATTGTATGGTGTACATATTTCAATTTTCCAAATTCTGCAAAGTGAAACACGTCCATCTGCCAGATTTCATTCCTCTGAGTACCCTTTGGGTTACATCCTGCTGGTAATGGTGTCTGATTGTAAAAGGAACAAGTAGGACATTTCTTTACTATTTCTTTGGCTTGTTGCCAGGTTATGGAAAAATCCTTTTTTAAACCTTTACTATTGACATGATGTTTTTTTATGAAATTCTGAGGCCTCCAGCACATTTCCTATCAATAATTTATCAATCTCATTGTTACCTTGTGCTAGAGGGCCTGGCAGACCAGTATGAGATCGAATGTGAGTTATATATAAAGGATAACTCCTTTTCCTGATGGTATCTTGTAATTGAATAAATAGTGAAGTTAATTCTGAAGCATCAGGGATAAATTCAGCAGTCTCAATATGTAATACCACTCTTTCAGCATACTGAGAGTCAGTTACTATGTTGAGAGGTTCTGAAAAATCCCTTAATACCAACAGAATAGCATACAATTCTGATTTTTGAACTGAATTATAAGGACTTTGAACCACTTTACTTAAATTTTCGGATTTGTAACCTGCCTTTCCTTGTTTGTTGGCATCTGTATAAAATGTACGAACTCCAGATATGGGTTTTTCCACCTACAATTCGAGGCAAGATCCAATCAGCTCTCTTTATAAGTTCAATTCTATCGCTTTTGGGATATTTGCTGTTAATTTCTCCCAAAAAATTACTGCAAGCTCTTTGCCAAGGTTCACTTTCTGTCCATAATTTTTCAATGTCCTCCTTAGTTAAAGGTATGACAATTTCTGCTGGGTCTATTCCTGCTAAGTGACGAAGTCTCAATTTTCCTTTCCAAATCAAGTCAGAGATCTTTTCCACATAAGTTTTTAATTTTTTATTTGGTTTATTTGGTAAAAATATCCATTCCAATATAATATCTTCCCTCTGCATTAATATTCCTGTAGGAGAATGCCTAGAAGGTAAAATAACCAAAATGCAATCCAGCTTTGGATCAATACGATCCACGTGTCCTTCATGTACTTTCTTTTCTACCAAGGCCAATTCTTTCTCAGCTTCAGGTGATAATTCTCTTGGACTATTTAAGTCCTTGTCACCTTCTAAGATTTTGAACAAATTATTCAGTTCATCATTTTTTACCGGAACAATAGTTCGTAGATGAGAAATGTCTCCAAATAATCTTTGAAAGTCATTAAGAGTCTGTAGTCTATCTCTCCTAATTTGCACCTTTTGGGGTCTAATTTTTTGTAGCTCTATTTTATATCCTAAATAATTAATAGAATCTCCTCTTTGTATCTTTTCAGGAGCAATTTGTAATCCCCAGCAAGGCAAAATTTTCTTTACTTCTTCAAACATTCTTTCTAAAGTATCTGCATTTGAGTCAGCTAGTAAAATATCATCCATATAATGATAAATTATAGATTTAGGAAATTTTTTACGTATCACTTCTAATGGCTGTTGTACAAAATATTGGCACAAAGTTGGACTATTCAACATTCCCTGTGGTAGGACCCTCCATTGAAATCTTTTAACCGGTTGAGAATTATTATAAGTAGGCACTGTGAAAGCAAATCTTTCTCTGTCTTTTTCTTGTAAGGGTATTGAAAAGAAACAGTCTTTTAAATCAATAACTATGAGAGGCCATCCTTTTGGTAACAAAGTAGGCAAAGGAATTCCAGATTGTAGAGAGCCCATTGGCTGAATTACTTTGTTAATTGCTCTAAGGTCTGTTACCATTCTCCATTTACCAGATTTCTTTTTAATAACAAATACAGGAGAATTCCAAGGGCTGGTTGATTCTTCAATATGCTGAGCATTTAACTGTTCTTCTACCAGCTCTTCTAAAGCCTGGAGTTTCTCTGTTGTTAAAGGCCATTGCTGAACCCATACAGGCTTGTCTGTTAACCATTTTAAAG